>MU278015.1:186689-277720 GCA_022385765.1 Trametes cingulata
GCACTTATGACTAAGTGCGACTAAGCGCGGACCTAGATCGGTCCGGGTCCGGTCCGGTTGACTCGGCTGCTATGAGTAAGCGCCTCGTTCAACACAGGAGTGGTTGCAGGAGGATAGACGAAGAGGTCCTTGAGGAGGATCCGGGTCGGCCTTGCTGAGCTGCGAGCAGGGCGTTGTCGAGGCTGCCGTTCCTGGAAGGCACTGAGATCGGCAGCGGAAAGGAAGAGCGGGCCTGCAGTGCTGGGTCCTGACAATGTGGCGGCAGCGGAGTCAACGGTGGCCGGCCGTGTCAAGAGGTTGGCTCCCGACCCGATGGTCCCGGTGTTGTCGTCTTCCTGATCGATGTCATCTGGTTCCGAGGAATCGATGGCAGCAGCCACAAGCTCCTGCTGGAAGTCGAGAAGACCGTCCTCATTGTCTGGATAGGGGATTTCAAGTTCGTCTTCGGCGGTAGCAGCGGTGGTGTCGACAGCTGCCTGAGGTTCATAGTCGAGCCCGAGCTTGCGCTTTAAGCGGCGTCGGACATGGCCTGTGGCTGCGTTCTCGCGACGGACGGAGACCCGGACCGTAGTAGTCTTGTGGACGAGCTCAGTAGAGCTTCGATTGCGAAGCTTCGTGTGCGTAATGCCGAAGTCACTGAACATGCGTTCAGGACCGCCTGAATTGGCTATTGCTGATAGGATCCGGATCGCGAGCTTGACGACTCCGTTACGACCTTTACAAATCGCGCCAGGGTCATTAGATTGATCAATGGATTGCCATATGCTGACAAGATCGACGTCCTGCCAATGAGGTATCAGCACCATCGAATACGCTGCACGGCAAGAGAAGGGCAACCAGCGGCAAAGCACTCACAACCTGGTCTCTTTCTGCCTGCTCCTGCCTCCCCAGTAGTCGCATTCGGGCATCCGTGAACTCTGCTTTGCAATTGGCATAGTCCACAAGGGCGTCCGAGAAGTCGAAGTCAGGTGCGCAATCAAAGAATCGTACGAAGGCGTTCTCAGCCATGGTGTACAGATCCGCAGGCGCCAATGCCTCGCGATTGAAGCAGTAGCCGCGGATGTACGGGTTCAAGAATACTGCAAGTATGAATAAGTCTTGGTCCTTTCCCGCGCCCTTCTTCCAGCGCAACTCGAGCTTATCGAGCATGCGGACACGAATCTCAGGCTCGACATCGTCCGAGTTATAGATGCGATAGAGATTGGCGAGGGTAAGAAGGACGTGATCAAGGCGGGTATGTGTTGCTTGAAGGAGGTTCGTCGCAACTGCGAGTGGCTTTAGGTGCGCTTCGACACTGGACATAAGAGGCATGAGTAAATGTTATGTTACTGAAATGTATATAGTCGGAAAACCACGTACCGGTCCAGTCGGCGCCAGAAATCACTGTCCTCGATGCTTGCTACGACTTTACGTGCAGTCACCGCCGCGTTGTCGGTCTGGCTCTTCGAGGCGATCTCCAGAAGCTGTTCCTTGTTCCGTAGCACACATGCTTGTAAGGCACGCGCTAGCAAGAGCAGCCGTCCGATGCTCTGAACGTGTGTCGTCCATCGCGTGAGGTTGGGAAGGATGAGCACGAGAGGCTGGGTTCGGTCCGGGTAGGTGTACAGCTGTTCCTTGTTGAACAGCTCGAGCGCGCTACTGTGATTGTTGAACCAGCGAACGATATCGAGAGCAGCATTGACGGTATCACGGTAGATCGGCCATGCCAAATAATCACCAGCAAGTAGATTAGATTGGTGTGCCCAGCAAACGAATGTCATGAGCCATGGGTACTCCGCGCGCAAGATATTCCGGGCGCCCTTCCCGTCCGGCCCGTCATCGGTGACCCATGCAATCGGGCGAACTTCGTAGACTTCGCGCATGTGCTCCATGTCTCCTCGAATGATCTTCGCATGCTCGTCACCGGTCTTTGGACGACCTGTCATGTCATGCGTTCGAACAAGGTCAATCTGGAGCAGAGGGGCGCAAACGTGAGTCTAGACGAAGCTCTGAACCCTCAATGTCAGAAGCACGCACCTGTCCGCCCACGGTCATCGTGGAGGTGATAACATTCGTCTTCGCAATATTGCGCCAGCCGTCACTCGCTCCAGTGGCGAGCTGCCCCCGTGCACGCGACTGCGTGGCTGCATGCGCTGTGCTGACCGCAGCATCGAGGAATGCCCCAGATAGCTTCCTCCGGTCAGGGACCTTGGCGCCTGGTAGCCACTTTCCGAAGAATACGTGCATCTGTGTGTTATCTGCAGCATTCCACGGAATATTGCACATAACAAACAGTCTACACACATCCTCTGCGAACTCCCTCTGTCGGGCATCATTCCACATCGGCTGCCGGGAGTGCGGTGCGGGGGAGGGGCTCTCGGGGGTGCCAGCCGTGCCAGTGGACCGTCTGAAATCGGACGCATGCGAAGCTCCCTTGAAGCGCTTGGATGGAGAGTCGTGCTCGGCGGCAGGGAAAGGCTGGCTTTGAGATGATGAAGGGTAAGTCTCGCTTTGGTGAGTCGACGTAGCTACAAGAGGGGGCCGATCAATAGGGTGGGCGGACGATCCAGGAGTACCGGGGGCTGGCGGCCCAAGTGCCGACCACTGTGGAAAGGGTGCGATGTTCTCGTCAAAGGCACGCGTAGGAGCAGCCGAGCTGGGGCCTGAGTCTTGAAGGTTCAACTCTGTGAGCTTCTTCTTGTTCGAGAAGGGACAGCGACGTGCATGTGCCATCATGGTGTCCTTCTTCCCGCAAACGGGGATAACCCCTGAGAAGTCGGTCAAGATGTTCGATGCGGGCTTCCAGCCGCCTGCGAGAGAGGCAAGCCCGGGTTGCTTGACTGACGAATCGGATCGCATGTAAGCTTGCAGCACCATACAACATTTGTGCGGCTTGTAGGGATACTCACTTGCTTGACGGATCTCATCCCCACTGCGGGCTCGCGCAAGCTCGCCCCTGTCTACACATGCGAGCTCTTCTGCTCGCCGTACACGGACACACTCGTTGATGCACCCTATGCACCAGGCACAGACGTGGTATTTGTCCGTGAGGTACTTATAGGGCTTGCCATCTCGACCAATGTGCCGTTCAAACAACTCCCAGGAGCCGTGTTTTGGCGGCATGCTTGCGAAATGGAGGGCAGGCGGGCTCAAACGTCGTGTCACATACATAGAAATGCATTTTATAGCTCTGGGATGGCGGGAGCATGGCCCAACAGTGTTTCTAAGCTACAGCTAATTGCAGCGAAACCCGTCGCGTAGAGTGGCGGCGAACTTGAGTGCTCAGTTGGTGCGCGGCCTCAGCAGGAAGGCTTCCAGCGGGGCCTATGACAGAGCACAGAATCAGAAAATATGAAAGCAGCAGAGAAGAGGCATGAGATGGTCAGATGAAAGCAGACATAGGACATAGTGAGATTGGGACATGGTGGACGGAGGGACAGAACGGCGTCGCGTCCGCATACGACGGTAGAATTAGGCGCTCAATGCACACGTGACTTTTGACGGGTCATTGACGGGGGTCAATGACCGGTCAATGCTGGGTCAGTCAATACGATTGACCCTCATTGACTCTTTGACTTGACGTCAGACAACACTGGTGCGGGGAAGGCATTGCAGACGGAACCAACCGATAGACTTCGTCCACCTCTGCTATGAACAACGTCGCAATATGATGCAACGACATATTGGTGAGAGGCCGGTGGCATGAATTATGTGCGATGTATACATGGATAGTACTAGGATGGGCTCAAAACCTACTATACGGCAACATCGACGGTTCCGTTCGCTGGAGGCGGCGCGTCCAAGCCTAACAGGGACCCGGCCGGAACTTGCGGTTCGGGAGCAGCTGGGACGCCCTTCTCTTCTGCCTTCGCTCCTCCCGTCTTCGTCTCGAGCTGAGGCAACGGTGCAGGCTCAATCAGGCTGACATCCTCCAGCGGATGTGGGGGCGCCCGCTGCCCAGCGCGGGCCTCGATCGTCTGCACGATATCCGCCCACTCCTGCTCGCCCGTCCAGGGCGCGACGAAGCTGTCGAGGTCCTCGTAGCACTTCGCGCGCATGATCGCCTCGCGGAGCGTCTTGAGGTCGTTCCGCGAGGCGTGCTCGTGCGCACCTTGGAACTGCGTAGCGCAGAACTTGGTCGAGGACCAGTGGTTATTGAGGTACTTCCCCTGTAAGAAGAGCGCATGAGCGGACGTGAGTTCGCAAGCGCATAGTGTTGACCCACCAGACGTATGTACCCAGGTACGAAGGTCTTCTCCAGGTCCTTCAGAGGTGTTGGCGAGAAGCAGGTAGGGTTCGCTTCTGCCGCGGTTGCGATCATCACAGAATGCGCTCCTACGGCGCAAGGTCAGCAGACAGCATTACCCCGTACTGCAGCCATCCACTCACTCGTCACCGCTCTCACGCGCTTGGAGTCCTCGTAACCCAAGCAATCACCGTTCGCGATGACGGCGATACCCTTGCCCATCCGCTCCACGAACTCGACGATCTCCCGCAGCCGCTCGATGATCGCCTTCTCCCTCATGCGCATGTTCCGCGTCCGACAATGCACAGTCAGGGCGGTGATGCCGGTGTTCACTATCCGCTCCACCAGCTTGAGCGTGTCCTCCTGCGAAGGCAGCAGCCGGATCTTCGCAGAGATCGAGATCTCTGGCGGCATCGCTTCCCGTAGAGCAGTGAGGATCGAACAGAGCAGGTCGGGGTTGGTGAGCAGGGCGGCGCCCATCCCTGCGTGGGTGGAAAAGGGCTTCGGGCACCCGCAGTTTAGGTCGAAGCCGGACACGTCCTGCATGACCATTTTGGCTGCTTGCACGGCGAGCTCGGGGTCGGCGGAGCCGATTTGGTATATGAGGAACGGTTTCTCAATGGGATGGGTGGTGAATATCGGCTTAGACTTGCCGTGGTATGAGATCACGCCGGTAACAGCTGGAGAAGCAGGATTCAGCGTGCTGTGCGTACGCAAAGACTACTTGCACTCACGATCCAGCACGCGGGTTGTATGCAAGATCGCCTTGTCAACCGTCTCGGGTCCCCATACTAGTTTTGCTCCGTGCTTGAGAGCATATAACCGTGTAGGCACTGCATACATCTGGAAGTTAGGCACGAGCGAATTTGCGGGAGCCGTGTACATACTTACACGCGCCAGATCTGACCATGGGGGCAAGCATCAGGCCGTTCTTGTAGTCATCTGCCGTCAGCGGCGGGTACTCCAGCCTCGGTTTCTTCGCTATCCGAGGCGAAGACTCCGGGGAGGGCGGCTGCGAGCGACGAGACATGGTGGTGGAGAAGCGTCTGCAGAACGAGCGGAGAGTTCGCGACCAATATGAGTGGGAGTAAAATGTCATGCGAGGCTCCAGGAGTTTTTCTGGAGCTGTTTTGGACGGCGGCGGGAGAGAGAGGCAGAGCAGAGGGCTGCGCGGTGCAGGAGCCTGGGGAAGGATTCAGAGAAGACTTGACTCCGCTCCGTTCGGAGGACCTGGCTTTGCGAGATCAGCTTGTCACACCACGTGGGGGTGATGTCACACTCATACTTGCACCCTGGGCGTCTCTCGAGTCTGAAGTTTCCCTCAGGCAAGTTGTCCTCCGACTCCTGGACCTCCATGGCAAGCATCCCCTCATCTCATGGCAGTCTCAAGCACGTGCAGTCACTGTGTAACCATCTAAGCAGGCTCTGATTCTTCCCTGAGAAGTGACATGTTCTGCAACCCTGTTAAAAGTGACTGCTGTCGAGCATGCGAATCCAGCTATCTTGATCAGACTCATGCTCGCGGTCATTCAACAGAATAAGTATGTGTCTTCGAGGAAACATACTGCCCACACTAGAAACACTGGTAGCTGGTCCAATTGGCTACTGAGATGGGTGCAGAACGCGTCTGCCCATGCGGCTGCTCACAGCGCGAAGTGCCGTGCGTTGACCGCAGAGATCTTTCGAAGCTGCCGGAGATGGTGGTCTCCATCGCTGTCCACTTCTGACATCTTCCGGGTCTCAGAGCACTGCCTATATACCTAGTACGTGTACTGGACGCGCCTCTGAACATCTCTACTGCGTCTCCCGTCGCCCCTCCCGTCGCCCCTTCCGCTACCCTGTGTAATCCCTCGGCCGTGGCTTCCTAATCTCTTTCACTGAGGACGGCTAGGCTGCTGCATCAAGCAATGCTAGCACAGGATATCATCGGTGTTCTGCTGTTTGCAGCCGCCCTTGGGACTACGCGTGCAGACCATTCCTACCCGAGCGGTCCTAGGTCACCCAGGCCCACGCAACCCTTGTCCGCGTCAGACGCCTTCACCGACTCCGCCCCAGTCCCCAGCACGATCCCCATCTCGCCATGCGTAAACAAGTGCGTCTCTCAGGCGGCAAAGGAGACTGGCTGCTCCAGCCTGTCAGTCGGAGTCTTCGTCCCACTCACCGAGCAACGCTGACGACGATCGGGTCACTATTCACAGGTCGGATACAAGCTGCGTCTGTGCTAAAGTGAACTCGCTCGTGGCTCATGCCACGTTCTGCGCACTTGGATGCCCGCTTGAGGACGCGGGACAAGCTCATATACTCATCTCCGAGACGTGCGGCGGTACTGGCGGAGGTGAGCTCTGAGTCCGTCCACTCTCACGTCTATCTGGCCGTCTTCCCTGCCAGATACCATCACGCCCATGTGATCGCGTCGCACCAATGATACTCACACGTCTCCTTCAGCTTCCTCACTTGGTGGCGGACCTCCCCAACCGACCCCTACTACCGTAAATACCGACCCCTCTTCAGGGAGCGGCCCTGTGAACTCGTCCGGCGGCGCAGCGGTCTCAAGTCCTCCTGCCTCTGCGCCTGCGGGCCAGAGCGCTGGCACTGACCCCTCGGGTAACGCTACGCCCGGCACTCCAGGTATCTCCTCGTCCACCACGGCAGCTGCCGGCGAGAGAGGGGGTGAAGGAGGGTCTCCGCCGGAGGCATCCAGCGCCGATGGCCAGAGCAGCGGCGCAAGCGGCACCCGGCCCATTGTGACCGTTGTTACAACCCTCACGGACGCCGCTGCGGCAGCCACAGATCTCAACCCGCCCGCGAACGGTGCGGCTCGTCCGCGGATGCTGGACATGCACGGAGCTCGAGGGGTATTGGTGGCCGGACTGATGGTATTTGCATCTGCAGTTGGAATGTTGCTTTGAAAATGTCGCGTGACAGGTGCGGGTGGGGGTGGTTGTCGATGATTGCTCGTCTGGGATGTATTTATGTGCATGGTCGCGCTTCAGAACCCCAGCTTCCGTCCGCACTCCTATATCGGTCCTTTTTCCTTTTTCTTGTCGGTCATTCTACTGGCGGTGTATACACACGGCATACCCCACGCTCACTGCTGCCGCCCCTCGTTTGTTATAATCCGAGCTAGTTACGGTACCGGTCGTACATGTGACCATTGGATTTTCTGCTGTTGCAGAAACTCGAATCCCTTGACTTTCACGTCAAGCAGTCTTCTACGTCCTTGCACTATTTCGCGAGACTAGGTATCATTCCAGAGCTAGTAATACAACATGCGCGAATGTCAGGTATGGATCCATCGTCAGTACGTAAGTATAAGAAATCGTCAACGGGACGCCAGAACGGCGAGGCTTGATGCGAAGGCCTCATGCGCCGATCTCGTCCTTCTCTTTGACCTCCCGCACCTCCGTCGTCGTGTCCGCCTTGTCGTGGATGTGCTTCTCGCTCGGGCGCCAGCCCGCCGAGTTCCACGGCTTGACCCCGGAGCGGTACATCTCGTCGACCTCTTCCAAGCTGAGGCCCTTCGTCTCGGGGATGAAGAAGTACACATAGACGTAGCCGAACACGAGCATGCCGAAGAAGATGAGCAGGATGAGCGGGCCGATGTCGTTCGCGATGCGCGGCGCGAAGAAGCTCAGCAGGAAGTTCCAGATCCAGTCTGCGAGGATCCACCATCAGCACTCTCCACGTCCCCGTCCGGGCGGCTGGACACTCACTTGAAGCACTGCCGAGCGCGATAGCCTTCGGCCGGACGCGCAGCGGGAAGCTCTCGCCGAGGTACACCCACGGCGTCGGCCCCCAGAAGACGGAGAACGAGAAGACGTGCAGGACCGCGAACGCGATGAGCACGTCGCCGCCCTGCTTGTTGCGCTTCGTGAGCTGGTCGATGGGCGTGTTCGGCGCAGCGAGCGTGTAGTGCCCGACGAGGCCGGCGATGAGCGCGCACACCGCTTCCATGATCGCGCCAGTGAGGAGGGACTGGGTGCGACGTCAGTAGTGCACGAGGAGGTAGAAGCTGTGAGAGTATGTACCTTACGCCGACCCCAGGCTTCGATGAGGTACAGCGCGGGTACAGTGCCAACCACTGAAACTCCGCCGAGGATTGCCTGGATAGAGTATGCGTCGAGCCTAGGATGACGTTCAGCACCCTGAATGTAATTAACTCTATAGTTCAGCGGACTCACTCCGTGCCGGCACTCTTGAAGAACGTATCTCCATAGTAGTCTGTGTCCCTTATCAGCTAACTCCTTCTCTGTAAGGGAACAGGCAAGACGCACAGTAGAAGTTCTGGCCGTTCAGCTGCTGGATGAACTGCAGCATCATGCCGTTGAGCGTGCGCTTCCAGAGCAGGTTCCGCTCCGAGAAGCACTCCATCCACGTCGCCTTGCCGCCCTCGTTCTCCGCGCGGATGCCGAACTCGAACTCCTCGATTGTGTCGATCACGAGCGGGTCGTCCTCGGGCAGGCTGTTCAGCTCGGCGACAACGCGGCGCGCCTCTGCCTCCCGCCCTGTACCGAGCAGGTGACGCCTGCGTGCGGACGGACGCAGTGAGTAATCTTGAATGTCGTGAAAAGTAGGAAGGAGACTCACGGAGACTCCGGGAGGAAGAAGATGCCCGAGAGAAGAATGAGACCCCACAGCATCTGTAGACCCACCGGTATCCTCCATGAAGCGGAGCCATCGATGTGGTGCGTCCCCAAGTCGATTATGTAGCTGATAAAAATTCTGAGGATACCCAATGAGCGACACGGACGCGGTTCCCACTGGATGATCGTGCTCACCCGATGATGATTTGGAGCTGGTACAGCACGAGAAGCATGCCTCGCATGGCTTTTGGCGCAGTCTCACCATTGTAGAGGGGAACGATGGCTGCGACGGACACTGGTCAATATTCCACGATCCAGGGCGGGTGAGACTTTGGGTGACGTACCTGAGAGTGCTCCAACCCCAAGACCTGCGATGAAACGACCAATGGTAATCTGCACGATCGAGCGAACGGTGCCGGTCTGGACGGCGGTCCCAACGGTGAAAATCGCAGACCAGATGAGAATGGAGCCTCGGCGACCGAAGCGGTCAGACGTGAATGCCTGCGCGAGCGCGCCGACGAAGGTACTGCACGATAGTCAGTATCGGTCCCAGGAAATGAGATGAGTACAACTTAGAACGTACCCCGCTGAAAGCAAAGACGTGATGATGGATTGTCGTGCGGGGGACAGGACCGCGTTTCCACTCCCATCTACCGTGCCGAACCGGTCAATGAAGTCCGGCATGATAAGACATCCCTGCGCGTTCTCGCATGAGCATCACAACCACTGGAGGAAGGACGGCGACGTACTGAGATAACTCCGATGTCATATCCAAACAGAAACCCTCCGAACGCGATGAACGTAGCAAGAAGGACGGCCTTGTGGTTGCTCGGGATGCCCATGGCTGCAGGAGGACAGCGGCCTTCGCGCACAGATGCTCAGACTCAGAGCGAGGACGCAAGGGCTCACGGGGCCCGTCCTCGAGAAGCACGGCCGTCTTATACTTCGGCGGAGCCTGCGCCTGCGTCTGTTTTCGACCCCAGATTCCACGGGAAAAGGGTGTCATTCCGGGCCCTGGCGCGCAGCGCGAAGCCAGCGAGGCGGACCGAGCTCTGCATCAGCGCGGACCGGGGGGAGAGGCCTCGCGCTGGGCGTTGCGGGCGTCGTCGCGGCCGTGGGTGGTCCCATGCTCAGGTGGACAGACCGCGGAATCAATCTTCCTGCGTTCGTGCTCTCCACTGATGTCAACTCCCCGCTGATGCTTGTTTACCCCGCATGCGGGGACCCCATGTTCCCCGCCGGCTCAACGTTCATGATCGTGAACGGTTTGCTATCGAGCGACAGTCGCGTCGCGCGACTGGTTATGACCTGCTCGAGCTTGCAAGATATGTCCTGTGAAACGAGTCAGCGTGCTGGTACAGCCAGTCCGAAGCCCATGTCATGGGACATGCAGACCTCGTTGTACCTGGGACTGATACAAAGGACGACGAACGGACTTCCTACTGCATGTTGCGGTGATCAAGAAACACGAATGGTCTGCGCTCGAGACACCGCTGATCGGTCGCGGCAGTTGCGCGCATCGCCGATCGTTCCGATCGCCACAAGGGGAAACCGTCGGCACCGCGCCGACCTCGCATGCACACGCTAACACGACGTCATCGACATCGTAAAGCTCAACCGTGCCTTGAACAGAATCAATGCGGTTTCTCCTTCGTATGTACTGTACAGCAAGCAAGAGATGGCCAGTAGGCGGGAGGGGGAGAACGAGCAAACTTTCTCATCACAGGGCCTCTATCCTACATCACACAAGTATACCACTCACCGTCTCTGGATTTGACGACACGTGTATGTAGGCAACGCACAATGTCCATATACTCACCGACCACAGCGGCGTCACTCACATCACGACTCACCATCTTTCGCAAGCCGGCTGAGGCCCTCGCGCACCAGTAGACATGCGGCAAAGTCAAGCCCATCTGCGGCAAGCCGTTGCTCGAGCTTGTCGAGGGCCGACGCGGACATCTGACCAAGCCTGCGCATCCGCGCACGGTCGGTAATACCAGTCGCTCGAAGGATGGGTCCGATGTCGCTCGAAAGGCCTTGTTCCATAAGGAAATGCTGGATGTCATCTAGCACCTCACCGCCGGCGGCGGCGGAGGTAGTGGCGGGGGAGGCGGGGGCGCCTGCTAGAGTGGCAGAGCCCGTTGCATTACACCCTGGCTGGCTCACACGGTTGAGCAAGGGGAAGTGTGCATGTCGGAGATGCAAGCCGAATGTGTCCAGTGCCTCACCTGGACCGGTAGGGAATTCCTGTACAAGAGACACGTCAGCTTAAGGGCACGCACAGCCGTCAGTCACCAGAGTGTGCAACTGACCTTCCTTGGCTCACAAAGCAAGCACGCTACAGACCAGTCTGCGGAGCCACTCGGACCAGCAGAGGGACCCGTCAGCTCATATCGAAGGTCAGGAAATACCTTCCAGAGCTCGCCTATCGCTACGCGCAACCACGGAGGCCCAAGCTATGACAAGTCAGCAATGGTGTTACTTCGCAGAAGGAAGGTGCTAAGAGGGCTTCATACCTTTCCGTACTTTCTCGAGTGTGCACGTTGGAGGTTGAGACCCGTAGGTGCTTCAGCAATGTGTTCGGAGCCTGGCCATATAGGCAGCCGAGAAGACGTGGCGGCTGAAGCAGATGACGTTGCGTTGACCTTCGGCCGTGGCAGTTTGGCCGATTCTCCTTGATTCCCTGGTTCTTCGGAATCTCTCGTCAAGTCGATCTCAATACGAGCAGTACCCGAGCCGGACGTAGCAGCAGTCGGCTGCTGGGCAGCCTTTCGCTGACCCTGCGTCGGAAGGCAGGCGGCCTTGCAAGGTCGACCATCGGGACGCGATTTGTGATACTCTACGTCCGAATCCGAGGAGATGCTGATAGTGTCATCTGCATCCCTAGCTTGAAGGCGATCGTGTAACGGTCTTCGCCGCCTTATCCTGGCGCGACGCCGCAGGAATCGGTCGGGCGAGAGAGAAGTGTGGACATCTAGAAGAACTCGTCAGTCATCATGACCCCTGTGGCATTCAGATGTCAAGGAACCTACATGGTGCCTTTTGTCCACGGAGTCTCGCAGAAAGCATTCGAGGTTCGAGCTCGTCGTCTGCTCTCGATCGCTGACCGCGGGATTTAAAGGGACGGTTTTCATCTGTCATACGAGTACTCTGTTATGACCACTGCATATGGTCATAGTATGTATCCTACTTACCTGGCACTGGATTCCCAAAGCCACGCATGTCGGATGGGTTGTGTCCGCTGGGAGTGTACAGATGGAAGATGGATGGGACCAACCCCCTTCCAGTCTACCGCAGGCGCGGCTAGCGCCCGCGCGGTGGCACGCGCACCCATGAGCAGCAATAAGCGCCAGTAGCCCTCCTCCCGTAGACTGCTCTGAAGCCCTCGCTCATCGTGCCTCACGGCTCCGCCGCTGTACCAGATCTCTCCTATCCACCTATCCATTACTGCTGTGCGGCACTATGAGTGATGTTTCTCACGATGCCGACCTACCGACTCTGCCCGAGCTGCTGGCCTCTTCGTCGAAGGATACCCTGCCATCATCGTCGCTGACGTCCCCCGAGGCCTCATCATATATCTCCCGTCTCACTACTCTGTCGCTGGACGAGCTCGAGGCAGAGCCGACCGAACTCGCCTCGTCCTCTGCGCAACTCACGAATGCACTCACGACGCTCTGCTACACCTCCTACCCGACCTTCCTCTCGCTACATGCAACAACGTCCACGCTCTCCTCGTCTTTCGACGCGCTTTCGTCCTCGCTGTCCTCTCTGCTGTCTGCTCTTCCTAGTCTCGAATCTGGCGCACGAACATTTGCACAGGACTCGCGCTCACTGCTCGCATCGCGCCGAAAAGCCGCGCTCGTGCTGGAACATCACGACAAGCTGCACGACGTGCTCTCCCTCCCTCTACTCCTCGAGACCTCCGTGCGGAATCACAACTACGCCGACGCCCTCCTCCTAGCCCAGCATGCCTCCAACCTCGCCGCGCGCTTCCCGTCCAACCCGCTCGTCCAATCCGTCAAGGCCGACTGCGACGCGCGCGTCCACTCCATGCTCGCCCAGCTCCTGCGCGTCCTGCACGAGCAAGCAAAGCTTCCCGCGCTCTTCCGCGCCGTGGGCTTCCTCCGCAAGATGGACGTGCTCTCGGAGCAGGAGCTCGCGCTCGCCTTCCTCGCTGGGCGCAGCGCATATCTTGACGGCACGCTCCGCGCCGTGGAGGTGGAGAAGAAGGGCCTCGACGGGGAAGGCGGCGTCGAGCGCGAGCGCGAGATCCACGCGCGTTATCTGAAGCGGTACGTTGATGCGTGGCGGGAGGGCGTGCACGACGTTGTCACGCAGTACACCACCATCTTCCTCGACCGCGCGCACGGCGCGGAGCCTGCGCCTCCAGAACTGCACGTCCTACTGACGACGTTCACGACACTGCGCGTGCGCCAGCTCCTTGACCTCTTGCGGGAGACCCTCCCGTTGGTCGCGGACCCTTCCTTGCTCTCGTCGCTGCTCACGCAGCTGACGTACTGCGCGACGTCGTTCGCGCGCGTGGGCATGGACTTCCGGGCGGCGCTAGGACCTCTGTTCACCACAGCGGTACAGCATGGCGTAACGCGCGAGTTCGAGGACGCGGCAGATTCGTGGTGCAAGGCGCTGGAGTCAGAAGATATGCCAAAGGCTCGCTCACGATCCGGGTCTTCTGCGCGAAAGAAACCCTCGCAGCTGTTCCTCTCTTCGTCAGCAGCGGCGCCACCTATACCCACTCCTGCACAGCTGTCGGCGATCGCGTCGGCCGCTCCAAACGTCCCACCGCCGATACTGGCCTCATACCCGCCTCTCGCACTCTACACGAACGCGCTCCTGTCCGCGCTGAACGGCCTCCGCCTCCTCGCGCCCACGTCACTCCTATACGACCTCCTCAGCTCTCTAGACACCACCCTTGCACATGGCGCGACGGCGCTCCTGACATATGCGCGCACTGCAACAAATGACCGGAGCAACGGCACAACCACGGCGAGCGCCGAGGAGGCGAAGCGGGAGGAGGAAGTGGTGCGCGCGGTGGGGACAGTGTACGCGAGGGTGTTTGTGCCCTTCTTGCGGCGCGCGCTGGTGGAGGGTGTGTATGGCGTGAAGGAGACCGGGAGTGAGGGCGGAGTCGAGATGAGCGAGGAGCTCCGGCGTGCGTTGAAGGAGATGGACGAATGGTTGGAGGGCGGAACGAGAGAGTGAGCAAACACACTGCTGGTGAGTGCTAGATGCGATCGCGACATATCGGAGTCGTTGACATTGTTGTAGACTGGGCTTCCGCCACGTTATGGGGACTTCTTCGCCTCCTTAGCCGTTCGCTAGGGCGACCATCCCGGGACGCTCGTGCGGGATTATCGGTGTGCTTTTATGACGCCATTCAGCCGTCTCCTATGGAAGGCAACGCGTAGCATGACTCGGTACGGTTTGGTTCTATCGGCAGGCCTCCGTCGCTGCACATCCTGCCATACTCTGCTTCAGCCTTTCAGGCGTGCTGATAGAGGGGGGCGGGGGTCCCGATACGAAATCGTCTACTGAGCTATTCATGTGGGCGAGCGGCACTGCGATGTAGCGGTTTATAGATTATGTCCTTGCGGTGGCCCAGGTCCCCGGGACAGTTCTCTAACATTGGCTTCAGACTTTGAGAGATCGCGTGCGCGCTTGACACTAGTCGAGGTCTTCGCGCCGGTGCTCCGATCTTTACGGGTCCTCATAGATCTGCAAGTAGATCTCCCCGAGCTCGCTTGTCTGAGGGAGTCTCGCGGGCCATGCGTCGAGCGCATGGGTTCGCTGTGTAAACTCTGCTGGAGATTTGTATGTTCATCTTGAGTTTAGGGCAGCTATCGCTGTAGCACACTCAAACTGGAGCTTCAATCACTACTGAAAGGATTGTGGACCCTTGAGCCCTTCTTGAAGGTACGTCTCGGGAGTACAAGGAGGAACTCTATCACGCTCATCCGACGATCTATAACCTCTCCACATTCCAGATTCCTACGAATCAATCGTCCTAAAACACAGCGCTACTATGTCGCGCGAGTACTCCTTCGAACATCCTATCAACGTCATATACAACCTCGACTCGTCTGGCCCGGACATACCCGCAGACGCAGATGGTCCGGCGGACTGGGACTGGGACCCCGATCGGGAGGCCTCAGAAGAGTCCACGACACTGGACTCGGGTTATAACCTGCGGCCAAATACGGGACGGACGTACTACGGGCAGAGACGCGGGTACGAGGACGACTCCGAGGGGATGATGCAGGAAGGGGTGCGGAAGTCCGCTCGACTGCGCGGCGAGAAGGCGCCTTGTGAGCATGGCGTCTCTGCGCTCGTTGTCGTGCCCTACCCACTCTGAACGCGGTGTCTATTCTCACAGATGTGCGCACATCAGCATCTCCTGAGCCTGTGATGCACAAGAGGCGACGTACCAGTCGAGAGCCGCCCGACGATGGACGGGCGCCATCTGTCGTGTCGTATAAGAGCGACCCCGAGCTGAGCACGGTCATCGAGAGCTCAGACGAAGAGAAGGACATCGAGGACGATGGGCATGTAGGGCCAAGGAGCCCTGTCCGCGTCTACAAAGTCCCCGCGGCGTTTCGGACGGGCACGCAAGCCAAGTTTTCAGCGAGCTCGGTCTCACCAGGGAACTCGTCGTGGAGGGGAGGGGCAAGCAGCTCCTCGAGCAGCGCGAGCTCATCCGTATCCCTATCCGGCGGGTCTGCAAAGCGAAGGGGAGGGCTAGTGGTTCAGGCGTATGCAGGCAGAGGCCGTCCGCCAAAGGTAAGTCTATTGTACATTCCAAAGTCTGATGGATAGAGAGCCCACATATCCCGGGTCGCACAGGCACCATCCATGCTCCAGGACGAGCTCCCGGTCCTCCGTGCAGAATTCCCCGACGACAGGTTCGAGGTAGGCTACCGCAGGCAGGTAGAAAGCGGTACCATCCGGTGGGGATTCCGCTGTTTAGAATGCCCTGGCCAACCGGTACGCCCCGTCTTTTCTTCGTCTGAAGTAGTAGCTAGGGGCTAACGCACGGTCTGCGCCACGAATAGGTCGTCTCCGGCGGCGTTTTGCATCTCTGTGCGCACAACATGAGAGTCCACCTCCAAGCTCCCAAGCATTGCGAGGCACGCTTGAGCCGATCGATTTCCTCGACGGCTTGTACCATTGAAAGGCAATCATCGAAGGTACCGCGAGGCCCAGCACGACGACCTCCAACCCCAGGTCCGAGCTCGCCGTCAAAGGTGCGAGTTGCGGCAACCGCCGCAGGTGCGGCGACGGAGTGGCTCGCGGTCACCAGTGCTCGTCCCCATCCCGCGAACAACTCGGATAAGCTAGTCCCTACCACTGGAGGCGCGACAAAGGGCGACGACATCGTTGCAGAGTTCTTGCAAGAGCTCGGGCTGTCGCCCGACCTGGCGGGCGTACTACGAAGCGCGGGTATCACCGACCGTGTGCGCATGCAAGGACTGGGCAGGCTTCCAGACTCGATGCTTGAGATGTTTCAGAGGAGGTTGGAGGAGGCAGGCTTGGATTTGACGGCAAGCATGCTCGTGATATGTGGGTTACAAAAGTATGCCGCAACAGTTCCTGCGAGCACCTGAATCATCGGTGAGTACCCTTTGTGCGTTCGTTTCCGAGGTTGCATTGATGAAGCATACATGTACTGACCGATGTGTATTTGATGTAGTGTGCAAAATGATCCAGTTGTGAGTCCAGCGCCACAGTACGATGACTGACTATAGCCTGAGCTAGTAGCGCCATGTACGCATATGTACGCTTCTCTTCCGCAACGAGACAGATTTGTCATCCGGGCTCAAGTTGGGTCGTTTCTGCGGCTGCAAGCGATCTCTCGCTGGCATGACATCACCGCTCGATTATACCAGGATCCTTCTCATGACGTCCCTACAGCCGCCTCGTATATCAATCCGAACGACTCGCTCGACGTCGCGCTCAATCTCCCCTCTCGCCCTTAAGCTTACGCCTCCACTACACGAACAATATTCATCGAGATGGGCAACGAAGTCTCCCGCGCTCGCGCGCTCACCGTCAGCTCCTTCCTCACCAACTTCGCCGTTCAAACGTACGGCATGATCACCACACCCAACATGAAGGATGTTGCCGAGGCGGTAAGTCGTTATTCCCCCATACCCGCAGACATTCTGACATGTCGGACTACTAGAACCACTTTGCATTCTCCCCGAATCCGTGGTTCATCGCCGCCTTCTTCTCGGGTCAAGTTATTCTCCAGCTTGCTTGGATTCGCAAGCTGTTCGAACAGGATAAGCCGGGCGGATACCAAGCCATAGGGGCTGGCAACCCGGAGGTGCAAGCGAAGGAGGACGAGCGCGGCTGGAAGGTAGCCTTGAGCTACGCCCCTGTCTACGCATTGGGGAACTTCTGCATCGGTGAGCCATCCTCATGATGTGACAACATCCTCGTACTAACTGGAGAGCAGCTGGCTGGCTGTTCTTCTGGTTACGCGAGGACTTCAAGGCGTCGCAGCTGTTGGTGACGATCAACACCTTTGCGCAGCTCCTCGCTGTCGCTGCGCTCCCTCCCCTCACGCCGACTAGCTCTTCCCTCCTGCGTCTGACGCACTTCGTCGCGAAGACATTCGCTGGCATCGGCGTCTTGGACTTCATCGACAACGGCGGTGTTGCCACGGTGAGTAGTGGTGTCACCTCGTCCCTTACAGTCTCTGATTGTCCATGTCAGCGTTACCGCGCACCACCGTCGAATCTAGTGCAAGCGGCCACTTACGCATTCTTCCCGCTTGCCGCCGCCGCATCAAAGCCGCTGTTTGGTTCAATCCTGCTCTATGACGTCGTCGCCGTTGCAGTAGGGCAGATGGGCGTGGTGGGCGCCGGAGCGTGGCCGACACGTCTCGGCTGGACGGCGTTGGCGACTGCGGGCGTGGTAGGCGTGAAGGCTGTACCCACGCTCAAGGAGTATTTCGGAAAGTAGAAGTTTGTAGTCATTGGTGAAATGCATTGTACAATAGGCCAGTAATGCAGTCCTTCGAGGCGGCATGATATCCGTGAGATTGAGTCCGGAATCGCGACGCGTCGACTTATCTTTGATTGCACGTGACCGCGACTTGAGACATGGACATCCGTCCGAGCCTGGTGAGGCAGAATTGAATCGAGGGCGTGCCCGGTGTGCCCTTGCGGTGTACAGGCTTACATGCGAGATGTGTGCATGTTCGTGCTGCGAACGGTAGACGGTCGACTGAAGTCTACGGTTTTCGCGTAGAGCCGCATCATGGGTGCGACGTCAAGCCCATGGTCCCAACGTGTTCCTAGGCTGGTCCTTGCACTTCAAGCTTTGAAGCTTCGAAGTACGAGGGCCTATACGCTAGCACGGCATACTAGCGTCAAGATCGGCGGCGTGTCCCGGGCACTCCGAACGGCAGAGAAGGATACGGGAAGTTGATGGCGAGAAAAGCAGGATCGGTGATTTCGCAGATCCCCCGATAGGCTTCCCACAAGTCCCCAGGTGATTGGCGTCTGAAAGACTGCTGTCTTAACTCACAGATAATCTCCAATGGGGGGACTGTCACCCGCGGCTGCGCGCTGTTTCAGCGCCCACTTCTGCTCCTGACGGCGCACCTGGGCGAACGTGCGCGTCGCTAGTGTAATCCGCACCCATCGCCTCGTCATCACCGACTCCAGGACATCTTCCATGCCCGGCTCGTCGATGACCGGGAGATCCCATTCGTGTGCTATCTCCCGGAGGGCCGGAACAGCAAGGAGAGCGCGGCGGCGAGCGGCGCGACGTCGTCCTCCTCGACCGCCGCGCGGCCCACGCCGAGCGACGCGAGGGCGCACGGCGACACCGCTGCAAGGGTGGACGCGTCGACGACGCGCGGCGGCGGGAGCGCGAGGACAGCTTCGACGTCGTCTCTGCGCACGTCCCGCATCATGATAAACAGCTGCTCGATGTCGGGGCAGCGCCGCGAGACCTCGACCAGGCCGGGGAGCGTCGGGAGCGTTTCTGGCGCGTCTGGGGCCGTCCACGAGTGGTCCTCGTACAGGTGTGCGACGCGCAGCTGCGGCCACGCGCGCGCCATTTCGGCGAGCGCGTGGTCGTTGAGTGCGACGAAGCAGTGGCCGTCGATGCGTATGTCGCGGAGGCGGCTCAGGGAGAAGAGCGGGGAGAACGCGGATGGCGGGATCGGCTCTGGCTTCGGGGCGTGTCTCGATCGGAACTTGATGTGAAGGAGCTCCAGAGTCGGTCGGAACGGAATTGACGCGAGGGCGTGGGCGAGGGAGGCAAACTGGGCCGGATCTGGGGCGGGGCGCAGTGTGAGGGTGAGGTGGACGAGACGAGGCGGGGAAGCGACGGCGAGGAGCGCGAGGGCGCGCTCGACGGTGTTTGCGGATATGGCCAGAGTTTCCAGGGAGGGGAACGGGCGGACGTGGTGAGGCGTAAAGGGACCAGCGCCGGTGTAGTAGTCTTCCCAGCTGGCCGTTTTGAGATCCGGGAGCGTGGAGAGGTGGCAGAAGGCGCGCGGGAGGAGCGGGATGCCACTTGCAGAGAAAGTCGTGAGGTGTGGTAGCAAACATACAGCATCTGCCAATGCACGCTGAGCGCGAGACATCGGTGGGGAGACTGATACTTCCAAAATCCGGAGAAAGGGACACGTCCGAGGAAGAGCAACGAGGAAGTCGATCAATGTAGGGTCGACACCTTCCGATGCGCTGGCACGATAGGAATTTGGCGGGGCTCTCGTCAAAGAGACGCGCAGGGCTATGAGATTCGGACCCAACAAAGAGTGGAAAGGTGATGAACGAGTCGGGTCGGGGACCTGGAGTTCGCGGTAGACCAGGAAGCGCAAGTTCCTCAATGGCCCTGGGTTGGCGCGGTCGAGGACGTGCCATGCGTGTGGCGACACTGTCTTCGGTTTGAACGAGGGCTTCCAGCAAATGTGCCTCACAAGAGGCGCGTAAATGCGGAAACGAAGTAGATCTGTCGCCGTTAGCTCGCGATTGATGTCCTGTGGAGGAGTACGTGGGGACATGTCAGGGGCGTGTCGTACATAGGGGGTTTGGGGCGACACACTCACAAGCACCGTGAGGTTGAGCGAGAGAGGCATGGGCGTTACGCGTGTCCAAGAGCGAAGACTCTCAGTGTAATAGTGTAAAGCGTCTTCTGGGAGCGTCTCGAAGAGAGGGGCGAAGCCATCGAGGGTTTGCCAGATGCGCCGGAACGAAGGGATTGAAAACGCGCGACATGTCCTGGCAAGTTGGACGAGTGTCGAGCGATCACAATGGTCGCAGATTCTACTCAGGACATCGGGAGAAAACTGCTGAACGCTCCTCTTGGCCATAGTTCGAGCCCGGGAAACAGCTCAGTCATAACTCGACCCGAAGGTGGTGGCCGAACGCAAGTGCAGCGTGCGCGAAGAAGCGCCGTGTAAGGCGGGCAACGCGATCACGTGACCCTCTCAGCGAGAGAAGCCGAGACACTGACTTGTTGGGTGGGGGCGTTGCCCACCTATCCGATTCCACTGGCAAAGCATACATTTCCTTGAATGCTGAGAATTCCTCCCGGACTAATCTAGGGGTACTCTTCGGGCAGATCATTGCTCATTGACGGTTTACTCAGCAGGTACTGTACGCTACACACTGTACATATGCGCACATCGGCGCAGCTGCCAGCGCTCACCCTAACGCGTCGGACGGACATGTACAGTGTGTGTCGACTCTGCGGCTGAGTTGCGTAGCAGTGCTGTATGATGTCTCAGGATAACCGCAAATCTAAGCACTCCCTGCTGTTACTGTAACTTGCCGTATACACTCCAGAGTGTTCGCATTACTGTAATTGCTGCAGAATCAAGGCTTGGACGCAGGCGCGCATCGGCCGGGCTGTCGCCCGCCCTCAATGCGCTGCCTGCGCCCTGGTCAGAGAACATGGAGATTAGAGCAAGTGAATTATCAGGCGGCGAGGAAAGGCCAAAGCACACCGCCAGTGTGTCATCCGCTCAAGCAGCAACACTGCATGGTAGTAGTATCACTTCAGCAGAGATGATAACCCAGCATATCGACCAACTGTGTATACGCAGAGTATAGTAGAGTACAGACCAAGTACGAATAGACCTCAGCATCAGGAGAGCGCGTCTAGTTTCCTTCCGCTCAGCCAATAGCAGAGGCTGAACGGTGGCCAATCGGAAGCGACACCGGTGCAGCTCACTGCTTAGTAAGCAAAGGGGGATTGTCGTAGATAAAACCCGATTCCTAAAGTGGAATCGGAACAAAGAAGTTCACGTTGGCTTCGAGCTTCGAGTAAGTACTGCAACCAAAGAATATCGCTGAGTCCCGACGGAAACTATATTGGGCTTCTAATTGTGATATGCAGCCTGTCTCGAGTCACCTCAGCAGCCTTCTGCCAGGCGTCTCGTAGCATCAGTAGTCAGTGCAAGGGCTACAGCGCCATACCAAGGGGCGTCTAATTCAGTCGACTGAATCAGTCGACCAATTCACTCCTAACCCTAATCGCACACAGACTGATTTAGGCGCCCCTGCTCTCAGACCGTCCTCCCTCACCAAGTGGAGGGCTTCCTAGGCTTTTTAGCGCGTCGTAGAGATTCACAAATATCCCATGCGTGTATGAGAGCCTCTTGAAAACGGCAGGAGGTTAGATTTAGCTGTGCAGCGGTCAGAAATAACATGCTTGGCTGAATTGACTACTTTCCATGGCTCAAAAGGCCTTTTTCTGACTGAAATCGCGGCGGCGCGCCGCCGCGAGAAGCAAGGAGCGAGGTCTACAACTAATCAATGCTCTGAGATGCTAATAATTGCTTCCTCGGAGGCAGAACGCTCGGTAGAGACAGTCAGCGCGCCCCACTACGCCTCGAACTCAGTACCAAATACGCGCCCACTGCCTTATTGAGCGGCGGCGCCAGCCGCCGCGAAGCTCTCGCGAAATCGCATATTTCTCTGTACTTTCTCGGCATTTTGTGCGCTACAGGTGGGCAATGAGATCGCGATTGTTGATGTTTGTCGAAGAGGACAGCGCGAAGGGGCGCGAGCACTCGCGCGTCGCACGACGAACTTCAGTCCGATTGTAACCCTATCCTGGGTACCTCTTCCGGAACCCCACTGGGCACCCTAGGCGCCCGCCTTCGGCGGGCCAAATCCTTGGTATGACTAATTTGCCAGTGCAAGGCCGACCCTCGCTCTCCAGTGATTCGGGAGGGTGCTGCAATCCTCGATCAGTACAGTCTTATATGGGTCCTCGGGACACCCAAATTTTCGTCGATGTCCCTGCATTCCCCCTTATCCCTCCACATGTATCGGGTTACACTATTCCATGAAACACAGCTTAATGTACCTGTATGCTTCCTTTCGTGTGCCACACCGCGAGCACTGGCAGGATCGAAAGGCACCTTTCTCAAAATCTCTTATCGGACCCTCCTGAGTCCTCGGGACACTCTTAGACGCCCGAAAAATTACCATATCTGGTAGGTGTCGTTGACAATCTCATCTTATCCGGACATGCCGAGCAATGCCGGCGGCCCAATTTGGTAATTTTACCGCTTTGGCGCCCGCTCCAGGGAAGCATTTGAGCTGCTCATTCACAGCAGCCTCTCCAATGGCCACAGGAGACAAGAACACGGGGTATGCCTGTGGAACATCTTTTGGTATGTCAATTAATATGCCTACATAGTTTCACGATTTTAGAGGGGAAAGCGCGCCCTGCGGACGCGGAAAACTTCTCAAATGGCGGAATTCCACATGTCCGACTGACCTGCACGTTGCGCATCGTGCTGGTTCTAACCCAAAATTTACCAGCTTTGGCATCTGAACGTATTTGAACACACTGCAGGTGTTTAGAGGAGCGAGGAAATACAGGAGGGATGAGGAAAAATCGAGTGTCCCGAGGAACCATGGTGTCCCGAGGACCCATATAAGACTGTATATGGCAGAGGCGATGTCAGGAAGGCAAACTCCTCGAGGAACGGAGGTGCGCACCTCCAGTCCGTGCGCGGATCGTGGTACTCGATTGAATGGCTCCAGGACTCTGGGCGGGCTCGTTCCGCCGGCTTCGTGCTGCACCTGACTTTGGCGATGCGTCGCTCGCTAATGCAGAATGCGCATAGAAGATGGCGGTGCTCTGGAACGACTCGGACGAACGATCGTAGGTGTAGCTGCGTACGCCAGTTATGCGACCCCTTGTAGGTCAGGCCGAACCATATCCTCCGCAGGGCGACCCGTGGTCCCAGATCGGCTGATGATGCGCTATTGCTATAGTCAGCGTCGGGAAATGGAGCAGGCCGTGCGGCGGGCGAGCATGCTAGGCGAGATAGAGGAAGTCTAATGGAAGCGCAGCGTTGCCTCTAAGGGGTGGCTGGGATCACTGGAGTCGAATACTTAGACCCTAGTGTGGGAGCGGGTACATAACTCAGGAAGCTGTGTCTTGCATGGAGGCTGCTTCGGCGACAGCCTCGAAGTTCCAGGGCCGTTACTACGTGATCCTTCCTCGTAAGTGCCGGTTGGTCCATCTGAAGCCCTTGTGTATCTGGAACGGTCGAGCACTGTAGCGTTGTCAACTTCACCTGAGGTCCTCAGGCGACGCTGAGTTGTAGACTCAACAGCGGGCTCGTACCGGAGACGCTCATCCAGGTCCACTCCACGAGCAGGATTTCCTGTAGCATACGACGTGTTTCAGCTGACGTCTTCCGCATACTATCGCTAAGTACTCACAGACGTATCGTCGAGTACGATATCCTCATGGCGACGCCTCGTGCTGGGAGAGTTCCCATTCAATGGAGTCGTGGTACACACTCACGGAGCCCGGTACCCTCGTCGGCCGAAAGCTAGATTGAGATGCATCACAAGCTGCGCGCTGGTCCAATTCCGCTTTCGCCGGAGATGATTTCTGGAGGTTCGTGAGGCTTTCGCTGAGTCAATGCGTAGTTGGCTGCAGTCAGGACATCGAGCTAAGCAGAGTCGCGTAGCCGTGGTCCCTGCTCGATCGTGGGTGTACAGCATCGCGCGGGGGAGGCGGATAGGCGCCCGGTATTGGTCGTCGGTGCCTCGAGTCGGAGAACGGAACGACTGGCTGCGGTGGACGCTGACATGCCCTCAACCGTCAAATAAATATACTTTCGCAGCGCCTGCCCCTGCTTTCCACACCCCCTCCATCTTCCCGCCTGCCCTCGTTCTGCTCGCTGGTCTATGCGCTCCTAGTGTCCAGTCGGTAGCCAGCGACTTCGACCGCCACCCGCCCGTGCCCAGTCGGCGTCATACAGCGCCCCTCAAGGACCTGGGTCTCCAGCCTTTGGACCTACTGAACCCGTCACCTTATCTGAGAGCGTTTCTTCACCATGGCGGGTCTGTTCTTCAGGCAGTTCGCGGTTCTGTTCTGGAAGAACTGGATTGTGATGTCGAAGCATCCATGGGTGCGTCCTGGCTTCATCTCGAGCCTTCATCAGAGCTAACCTGACCGGACCGCTATGCGCCCACACGGCTACCATAGCTCAACCTCTTGCGATGCTTCCTCATGCCGGTCGCGTATGGTGTCTTCTTGGCCGTAGCTCAGATCTTCCTCAATAAGCCCAACAACGTACGTTCCGCTTGCCTCTCCGCCCTCGCAGCGTCCTGAGTACCTCCCCAGTACGGCCTCGGGACGGCCGTACCTGTCCGCAAGCTCACGGACGTCTACGACGGCTCCCTCGCGCTCATATGGGCCGACGGCACGAACGGGACCGGCAGCAACCCGTCCGCGCAAGACATCATCGCGCGCATCACCCGCGACTTCAACGGGAGGCAGCGCGGCAGCGTGCGGCAGCTCTCGTCGCCTGCGGAGATCCCGGACGCGTGCCCGCAGAACTTCAACTTGTTCTCAGAGTGCTTTGCCGCCGTTGCCTTCAACTCGCTCCCTGGCCCTAATGGCACTTTGCCGCTCAACTATACTTTGCGAGCGGACGGGGGGTTGTTCCATATAGATGTGACCAAGCATACTAGTGACTATGAGGAGCGGCTACTTCCTCTCCAGTGGGCGATAGATAGCGTAAGTCCCATGCTACTCTATCAGACCTCGCTAGCTTGCTCACTTCAGTCACCGCTCAGGCTATCATTGAGCTGCAGACTGGTACCACCCCGCAAACGCCTCTTGAATGGCCTTTCACGCAGGAGACTAATGACGAGCAGTTCACTGAGATCCGCTTGAGTGAGTGACCATCGCAATACCTAACTCGTACTGCCCATATAACTGACATGGATTTCCAGGTTACATCCGAGGCTTGAGGACACTCCTGGTCCTAGCATTGTATGCACCTGTTCCTATCACAGTCGGGATCTTTTGCTCACTGGATGCAGGTTCATATGTTATGTCGGGATCTCGTACCAGCTCCCAGGGTCATTTGGCGGAGAGAGAGCTAACCTCTTGACTGCCCACCTCAAGGCCATGGGTCTGCTCGACTCTGCACGCATAATGTACGTAGTCACCTTCTCATATAGCCCATGCGGATTACTTACGTTGACCGCTTCCAGCTCGTGGCACCTCAGCATCTCTCTCGCCTACCTCCCCGCATGGATCATCGTCTCCATCATCTGGCACTTCCGCATCTTCTCCGCGACGAACGTCGGGCTAATCATCGTCGTGCACCTCCTGCTGGGCCTCACGCTCGCGAGCTGGTCGTTCTTCGTCGCGACGCCATTCGGGAAGAGCCCGCAGCTCGCGGCGGTCGCGTCGACGTTCCTCGCGATCGTGTTCGCGATCCTCGCGCTCGTGTTCGCGCGCGCGAGCACCGTCGCGGCGTTCATCTACACGCTCGTCTTCCCGCCCGGGTTCTATATCTTCGCGATCAGGGCGATTGCGGGATTCGAGGTCCACCAGCTTGCGACGAACGTGACGCAGGCGGACCCGGACAATGGGCTGAGGCTGTTGCCCCTCATCATTGCGGCGATCGTGAGTACTCCTTTTTTGTGCTCGTCGCAGCGGGCGACTAAGTGCGGCGGGTAGATCGACGTGTTCCTGTGGCCGTGGCTCGCTGTCTTGTGGGAGAGGAGCCTGTACGACGCGCACAACCCGACCGACCGCTCGTGGTGGTCGCGCCTCCGCCACAAGAAGGGCGGTGCAGAGGACGGCGTCCCGCCCATCGCCCCGGACACCGCTATATCGATCCGCAACCTCGGCAAGGACTTCAAGACCTCGTTCTTCAAGGGCGAGAAGAGCAATGTCACCGCGGTGTCCGACCTCAGCCTCGAGATCCCGAAGTATGGCATATACGTCTTGCTAGGGTCTAATGGGTGAGTCCTTGCGTGGCGGACCCTCAAGGGTACGGAATGTACTAACTACACATCAGTGCCGGGAAGTCGACGACCATGTCCATTCTCGCCGGTCTGCTCGGACGCACGCGCGGCACCGTTACCTTCGAAGGTGGTGTCGAGCGGCCTCCACGCGGGACCATCGGCATCGTGCCCCAGAAGAACGTGCTCTTCCCCGAGCTGACGTGCTACCAGACTCTCCGCGTCTGGGCTGCGGTCAAGCGGGCTGACGTCCATAGCGAGGAGGACGACATTGAGCAGCTCCTGAAAGACTGCGATTTGGGCAAGAAGATCCACTATAACGCGAACGCACTGAGTGGCGGGCAGAAGCGGAAGCTGCAGCTTGCGATTGGGTTGATTGGCGGGTCAAAGAGTGAGTGGTATCTTCGCTGCAGCGAAGAATGTACTGACCTTGGCTCGCAGTTCTCCTGGTCGATGAGGTGAATAGCCCCGAACTGTCAGAACGCGCACAAGATACTAACAGCTCGACAGTGTACCTCCGGCGTGGACCCATTGTCCCGTCGCGCTCTGTGGCGCACCCTCAGCTCTGTGCGGCACGAGCGCACCGTCGTCTTCACTACTCACGTAAGAGTTGTGCCTCTGAGTCGAAACTTCGCTGACTATCCATACAGTTCCTCGATGAGGCAGACTTGCTGGCCGACACTATTGCTGTCCTTGCTGCACCAGGAAAGCTGGTCGCTCACGGTACTCCGGTAGCGCTAAAGTCAAGTCTGGGCGAAGGCTACACTGTGAATGTCTCGTTGAGGCCTGACGAAGCCGCCGGCGAAAAATCGACCCTGGGACAGCAAACGGAGCTGCTGGACCGCATCCGGGCGATCGCCCCGTTGGCCTATACTACTTCTCCGGCGCCCAATGAAGTCTCCTACCACCTCAAGCTCAAGGATCCTGCGGTTGTGCAAGAGGTCCTGGCTCTCGTGGAAGAGAATAAGGAAGCGTATGGTGTCGCCTCCTACTCGGTCATGGGCACTTCCATCGAGGATATCTTCCTGGGTCTCATGCATGACGATATGCAAGCGGAGGACAAGGAGCTCGAGAAGACCGGCTCGTCCACAACGCCGTCCTTGTCAGCGTCCCCGACGCCGACACCGCCAGTTCTGGAGCTCACGAACGGCCGGAAACGCTCGCCCTTCAGTCAAGCGCTGACGATCTTCCACAAGCGCATCCTCATCGCACGGCGAAGCTGGCTCACACCCTGCCTTGCCGTCCTCGTCGCTGTCGCCGGCTCGTGTATCCCGATCTTCTTCCTCAGCGACCGCGCGCAGACGTGCGTCAAGACGTTCCGCAAGGTGCCCATCACCCCAGTCTACTTGCCCGTCTCCCCGCTCGGGTTCATCACGGAGAATGCGACGCACTCGCGAGTGCTCGAGTCTCCCCCTGGCATCATATCGACGCTTGGAAACACGACGAGCACGCTGCTCATCGACAGTCTCTCGGACAACTCGACGTTCATGGACAAGATTAGCCAGACGTTCCGCAACCAGTCGTTTGGAGGTGTCTCCATCGATCAGCAGTCTGGTACCGCTCTATTCGCATGGGAGGCGACACCTCCTGGGCTCACAGGGTTGGTCATGCTCAACCTGGCGTCGAACTTACTGTACAACACCGCGCTGAACTCTACTGGCCGCACTCCGCCGGTGCCGAGTCTGATCCTTGCGAACTACCAAAACTTCCCTGGTATCGCTGCTGGAACCTTGGTCGCGCTCAAGTGGGTCGCGTTCTTCGGTGCTGCTATGGTGCGTTTTCCCGTCCGTCTATTCTTTGCTTTATGTTAATCGCTCCATCTGTAGGCTGTGTACCCTGCGTTCTTCTCCCTGTATGTCGCGAAGGAGCGTCGCTCGTCCGTCCAGGCGATGCAGCTCTCCAACGGCTTGTCGGACCCTATCGGTCTCTGGCTCGGACACCTTCTCTTCGACTCGATCTTTGCCATCATCAACGCGTCGCTCATTGTCATCGTATTCGCTGTCGCTTCCAACCAGTTCAACGGGCTGGGATTCTTCGTAAGTGACGCTCCGTAGAGCCCATGCTGAGGCGCTGACAATAGTGTTAGTGGGTGGTGCTGTTCCTATACGGCATCGTGGGGGCGCTGTTCTCATACTGTGTATCGCTTGTTGTCGCCTCTCCTCTGGCGGCCTTCGCCATGTCGGCTGGGTACCAAGTCATCATGTTTGTCGTAAGTATACTACGCACCTCCAGCCTTGCCAAAGGCTCTGCTAACTCGGACGTTATTTGTAGTTGTATCTCGCCGCATACCTGCTCACCCTCACGTACGCCAAGACTTCTGAAGCTGGCAAGGATCTTACCATCATCCGTACGTCATCCGTACCCTACATGCAGCCCTTCTATGTACTCACGGGCCACTGTTGTACCATAGATTTTACCATGTCGATCTTGTCACCCGTCGCGAGCGCTGTACGTCGTATAGAGCTGCCCTATTATCAGCCAGTGCTAACCTCACACTATCCAGCTCCGTGCCTCCTTCGTCTCTGTCAACCTGTTCTCCCTACTGTGCGACGGAAGCAGTCCGGTCACGACCGCCTCTCTCGGAGACATCTCGCGGTACGGGGGCCCCATACTCTACCTCTTCATCTACGGCTTCGTCCTCTTCGCCATCCTCGTTTGGGTGGACTCCGGTTCAATCCTTCCGCGCAAGATCACCCGCCCTCGCAAGAAGGCTGCCTCCCCCGCAGCCGAGGGCACGGCGGCCGGAGCGGTCGCACCCGGTAGAGTCGCTGGCAAGGACGTCGACAACGAGGCCGCTGTGGTGGCTGATTCAGAAGACTCGCTTCGCGTGCTCAATATCGTCAAAGCGTTTGGCAGCGCTTCGAACAGGGTCGTGGACAATGTCAGCTTCGGAGTGTCTCAGGACACCATCTTCGCGCTGCTCGGTCCTAACGGTGCAGGAAAGACGACCACATTCAATATCATTCGTACGTCATGTCTCTTCAGAACAATGGTTCGCTAGGCTGATATATAGCAGGTGGCGATGTGATCCCTGACGAGGGGGACGTCTTCATCAACGGGGTCTCCATAGTGCACCATCCTCGTGCAGCTCGACTTTCGCTCGGCGTCTGCCCGCAGTTCACCGCGATCGACTCGCAGCTGACGGTCCGCGAGCATCTCCTTGTATACGGTCGCCTGAAGGGCTTGTACCGCGGAGAGGAGTTGAGAAGTAACGTCGAGAGGCTCATGCATGCGACGTCGCTGCACCAGTACGCTGACCGCCTCGCGAGCAAGCTGTCCGGAGGCAATCAGCGGAAGCTGTCTTTGGCAATTGCACTCATCGGTATGTGTCGTCCAGATCAGTCGACTGGCTGCAGTGCTGACGAGACCCGCAGGCAATCCATCCGTTGTCCTCATCGACGAGTTCTCGACCGGTATAGACGCGAAGATGAAGCGTGATATGTGGGGCACGCTGCGCAATGTGGCCGTCGGCAAAGCCATCGTCATCACCACTCGTGAGTAGACACGCATATGCGAGTTCCCCGACATATATACTGTATATTGACGTCGGCTGTAGACTCCATGGAAGAGGCCTCTGCATTGGCCAACAAGGTCGGAATCTTGGCTAAGAAGATGCTTGGTACGTCTCTGCAGTCCGTCCGTAAGTGCATGTACTAAAGCTCGTGCGTGGCAGCTGTCGGGACGACCGACTCCCTAGTCGAGCGCTACGCGACCTACGAAGTTCACTTCTCATGTAGAACTCGTGAAGAAGTCGCCCACGCGCAAGAGCTCATGTCCCAGATACCAGGAGCGCGCATGGCGGACGATGTTGCGACAAGATTCGAGGTCCCTATAGGCGGCGGACTGTCTCTTGCCGAGCTCTTTGCCGTCTTGTCGAGAGGTCACTTCTCAGAGTACACTGTCGAGAGGGCTACCCTGGAGAGTGTCTTCCTGAAGGTGATCAGGGAGAACAATGTGCTTGAGGAGGACACTGAGAAGAGGAGTCGGTGGTGGAGGATATGTTGATCTCTTGATGCGTCCGCTCTTTGCTCCCTTAGGTCGCTGATTTTTCGCTTTGGATGTTTGCTCTAGATACCTGGATACATACCGATGGACACTAGCTCTTGTAGACACTTACCAGCACAAGTATACACTATTAGTGCACATAGTATACCGTGCGTCAGAGGGCGCGGAGCAGCGGCTTCCGGCGGCGGTGCTTGTAAGGAACGCAACCGCTGTGGCGGGCAACTGACCGCATTTGTGTAGAGTGGGAGTCTTATGCAAGCATATTCATCTGCGTCCGTCCGGAATGGATCCACCAATCAAGCCAAGCAACGTTCGCTGACTTCCCCTTCGACGCTCCCCACTCTGCACCAAACCGCCAGCTCGTCTGCTGGCGGAGTCTCGAAGTTTGAACGTTGCTCTCGCAATCCCGTTTCCCCTATCCTCCAGCATCAGTTTCGTGCGGGTATCCCCGTTGCCAGTTCGGGACTAGGAGATGTCGAAGCAAGCTGTTGACCCCGTTGAGGAGCCTGAGATTGACGACGCCGAGGAGAGCGACGAGTACGACATAGAGGTGGGGGTCCTTCCTCCTACCTATTGTGTAGCGGTTCTCATGCATATGTGACAGGATGAGGAAGGCGAGAGCGGAGCTGTCGAGGAGGAAGAGGAAGAAGGAGAAGACGAAGGAGAGGTAGGCTGCTCTCGAGCTTTCGCTCCTCCCCGAAGTACCACTGATCTATCCATGATGATTACGCAGGGAGCGAAAGGATCCAGCCTGACCGCACTTCTTCTCGGTGGGGAGGTACGGACATGCATTGTGGTCCGATCGCATAGATCTGACGATACGTTCGACAGGGAGGCGCGCAAGCTGCTGAGGAGGATGAGGACGAAGACGAGGATGATGAATACCAGGAGGGAGCTGATATCGAAGGGCCTACAGCCCCTACCGCTGGCATTAAGCGTGGCCGGGAAGAGGACAGCGGGCCTACCGCTGGCGAGGGCGAGATCTCAGGAGACTACGGAGAGTTCCAAGAGGCTGAGGAAGGCATCGCGAAGAGGGCCAGGACGGCTGCGCATGCGGATGCAGAGCGAGCTGCTGAAGAGGACGAAGAAGAGGAGGAAGTGTAACGCAAATTTCGACCCTGTGGACTTCTGTTTGTAACGTTTATGATATGTTTATCGCTTGTTCTCGTCGTTAGCCTGCCGTGTAGTACGAACACTGACTCGTTGTAAGAATGCATCTTCACTGTCGCTATCTCGGGGCACACGGATTCGGATCAGGGCGAGGGCCAACTCGTAGGTATGTGGTGAAGGTACATGAGAACAATGAAGGATGAACATACGGGTATAACAATATAGGAATCCTAGGATATCAAAGCCGCGCATAGTACTATCCGACACAGACGTCTCCTCACTCTGCTGCGATATGGCTTGTCAGCTCCAGTAGCCCCTTCAGCCGCTTGCCCAACCTCTCCCCTTGCATCTTCCGCTCGAACAGCTGATACGCAGGCGTTTTCTTGCGAGGAACCCAGCCCTTGACAGGAGCATGGCCGTTCTCGCGCTTCGCCCGGAGCACGGAGAGGTCGACGACGCGTGGTGATGAGGTGTATTTGATGACTTCGCGGTACAGCAGCTTCGACTCGACGGCGAGGTCGCGAAGTGTAGGGGGCGAACGTGGCTCGTCGTCGCTGTCCGATTCCGAATCGGAGGTAGAAGGCACCAGCGGCGGCGTGGGCTCGCGGGAGAAGGGCTCGGTGAGTTCGGGTAGTGACTCGATCTCTTTGAGTAGGTCCTGGCCCTTGAGGAAGGAATTCTCTGACCGGAGGAAGCGAACGGTCCCGCGGAGTGCGTCGATCTGAAGAGCGCATGTCAGCATGTTGCTGTAGGCGGTATAGGAATATCGCTACGGACCTGCTCCAGGAGATACGACGTCTCCAGATTGCTCTCTGTTGGCACGCTCTCGGCTTCGACAACTTGAGTGGTGGATGCTGAGACGCCTCCTCAGCCAACACGTTCGATAGTGAACACCGATCACTCAACTCACCTTGCCGCTCCGGGTTGTTCGCCAGCGCCTTGAGCTTCGCGTTGTCCTGCTCGAGCGCGTCGAGGTCCGCCTGGAGCTGCTCCATCGCCTCCTCGTACGCGCGCTCCTGCTTGCGCGCCTTCGAGAGCTCGTTCTCGAGGTCGGTGATCGCGTCCGCCTGCTTCTTCACCGTCTCCATCCGGCGCTCCATCAGCTCGATCTTCACGCCCGTTTCTTGAATCGTCTGGTCCTTGATCTTGAGCGTGCGCGCGAGGGCCTGGATCTCGTCGTTGAGCTGCGCGACCTTGCGCTCCGCCTCGACGTTGATCGCCGTCGCGGCCTTGATCTCGTCGATGCGAGCCACCCAAGGCGCCGTGCCAGAGACTGTACATGGTCAGGGCCCGCCGACACCCTAGGGAGAATTACAGTTCGAAACTCACTCTTTAGCGTGTTCTCGCCTTCAAGCGAGAGGGGCACGATGCGGCCGGCCTCCTGGATTACTTGGTTGAGGAACTCGCTGACGGAGTCCCATGGAGATGAGTCGTTGCTACGACCCTTGCCAACCGTGGAAGCGGCGCTCTCCTTGACAAACGAGAGGACCGTCGACAACTGGAAGGCGGACTTGGCTGCGCGGACGTCGCTAATGTGCGGCATGACCAGTTGCGCCAACTACTCTATATGATAAGCAGGGGCGTGCCATGAAGAGTGAGCTGGAGGACGTACAGAGATACCAAAGTTGACCAGCTCCGGCACAGTGTTGTTGAGCGCCTGTAGCTGAGGCACAAGATGCGGTTTGAGCGCCATTGAGTCCTGGGTGAGGTCCTCCAGTCTCTTGGTGAGCTTCCTGCAGCAAACGTCAGCATGGCTCCGCCCATTGGGTGTGCACTCGACGGGTCCTCACTTCGACAGGACCTTCGCGCTCCTGCACTGGTCAAGGAGCTTCTGCAATGGGTTGAAGAAGTCTTGCTCTGGATCGACACTCCCCAGGTTGACATCGACATCTGCACAACGCTCAGTCTCCGGTTGACATACGTGTGCGCCACGACATACCATCGTCCTTGAGGACTGCCGCGACCGACGTCTTGATGAGACCCACAGATGCAGCGAACATCTCGAGGTCGTGATCAAAGGACAAAGCGTATCCGAGTTCACGCTCCCCAAGATCAAACTCGAAGTTGTTGAAGTAGGTCTCAGAGAGATGGTCAAACTGCGACTGCATCCTATGGTACATTGTTACCAGTCAGAACAACACTGGCAGAGAAGGGGGAGACACGTACTTCGCGGCATCGCTGACGCACTCGAGCTCCCTGAACTCCTCGCGACGGAGCAGGTCGATATGCATGTCGATGCGCTTCTCCATCGGGGCAACCTCAGGGAAGATACGGCCGATGTTGAGGAATGCCTCGACGTCACACTTGCGGAGGATCGCCGCGAAGCGCTTGCAAGTGGTCGACAGACTCGACAGGCGACCGCGCATCTGTGAAGATGTATTTGTGAGCGACGCGCTACAAGACTGAAGCAAGCTAGAATGGACATACCTCGCAGATACCGACGAGGATGTCGGACACAGGCCCGTTGAGCGACTCCGGCAAGTTATGCATCTGCGCGACCACGCTGTTGATGAGGTCGACCTTCGCCGCCAGGCGCTGGAAGAACAAGTAGCAGTTCGTCGCGTCCATGTCCGACTCGACGTAAACCTGGGGCAGATACGGCTGTATGATGCCGAGGAGCTCGCGCGCCTCCCTTGCCTCGATCTTCTTGACCTCGAGGTCGATGTGGCGGGCTTGGTTCTTGGACGCGGATGATTGCAGCTTGAGGTTGAGGGACATCATCGCAGCGGTCTGGGATGCTGCTGTTGCGGACTCGTGCTGCGCGGTCTGGGTCTCGGCGCGGAGCGTGTCGAGTTCGCTGGACGTGACAGTCAGAACGAAGCAGGTATAATTTTGTGGAGACGTACTTCTGCAGCTGCATGACAAGTTCGCGGAACTGAACGATAGTACCCTCGAGATCCTGGCATGCTTCCTCCAGGCTCTCGATCTTGCGGGCTTGCTCCCGGATTTGCGCGTCCTTCGCATCTGCGTCCAGTTCACTCAGCATTGACTAAATGAGCAATGCCAGGGGAGTGCTGACCGATCTCTTCTTGCATGGCCTTCTCAGTCTCGACATGGTTCTCTTCGAGTTCGTCGTTGAGCTCCTTGAGTGCCTCCAGGTCCTCGATCGTGATGCGCATCTCCTCGATTTTCTGTGCATCATTGCGTGAGCACACAGCCATGCAAAAGCGGAGTGGGTTCAACCAACCTCTCCGAGCATGAGGTTGCGCTCAGTGAGCTGTACGAGGAGGTCCTCGGCACCAAGAGCGTCGTCGAGCTGGGCCTTCAGGTCCTCGATTTGCACCTCGGCATTCTGCAGCTTGATGAGCGTCGACTCGTATTGAGCTGTGCAACGGATGTCAGAATGAGGGTACTGCATCGGCTACCAGACACGTGCATTGCATTTCGTCGAGGGTCGTGACGTCCTTCTCCATCTCGGCGATGCGCCTGCGTTGCTCCTGCTCGGTCTCTTGCGCCATGTCGCGCAGACTGTGGAGATGTCAGTTGGAGGTAGCCGACGAGAGCCAAGTATGACTAACCGGATGAGTGCCTCCCTGAGACGTTCATTCTGCTTCTCGAGCTGGATATAAGCCAAGGATTGCTTAACAGCAGTGTCTCCGCCGGCCTCGCCACCTACAACTGTCTTCAATGATCGTCCGCAATACTGGCGAGCCGCACGTACCTCCGCCTTCCCGCAACACTTGCAGCTCGACCTCCACAATCGCGAGCTTCTCCTTCGCCTCCTCCAAATCCGCCTCCGCGACCTCCGCACGCTCCTCCGCCATCTCCTTGTCCAACATCGCCATCTCGAGCTGCTCCTGCGCGTCGACGATCCTGCTCTCGGCGAGCTGCGCGAGCTGCTGCGCGTCCGCGAGCTCGCGGCGCGTCGCGATGAGCTCCGTCTGCTGCTGGTTGAGCTTCGCCTGCAGCTTCGGACGGAGCGCGACGAAGGACTCGGCCTCGTTTAGGCGCGTCTCGAGCTCGCGGATGTGCCGCGCGTCGTCGGCGCGCTTCGCCTCGAGCACGCGGACCTTGGCGCGCAGCTCCTGCATCTCGGTATCATCTACGACTCGCTGGGAGGACGGTTATGCATCGGTCGACGCGTGAGACGCGTGGAAACTTACTATGGGCGTGGCAGGCCGTGAGGGCGGCTTAGCGGTGGCCGGCTCGGGGGGCTCATCTGCTTCGAGTTCTGGCGTGGGCTCAGGCTCTGGTGGAGGCGCGGGTTCAGGCGCGGGAGGAGGTGCTTGTCTGGGAGAAGCGGAGTGTCTGAGGGAAGAGAGCTGTGGCGGAGAGTGGCCTGGGGTAGTCTGAGACTTGGGGAAAATTCTAGGTGCAGGCTCTAGTACAGGAGAGTCTCTAGTGTTCGTGCGGCTGCGACCGACGGTAGGACTGAGGAGATCTGATTGTGAAGACGAGGAGCGGGCGAGTGATGCACGAGGTTGTACAGTGAGCGACGGGACGCGTTTGGTGGGTGAGCCAAGACGCGGTTGGGGCCGCGATGGTGACTGCGCTCCATTGCCATGTCCAAGAGCAGAGACAGAGGGCTTGGAAGGGCTGCCTGCCCGGGGAGAAGAGGGAATGGAACGAACGGACGGAGTGCGAGAGAGACTCCCGGTGCGCTGGTGGCCGACTGCCCGCGCGACCGTAGGCTAACGCGTGGTTTGGGTCAAGATACACCATAAGAGTATACGACTGACTTACGGGTTGTGCAGGCGGTGGGTCAGGCGTGGCAGAGATCACCCTCACCTGGCTCGGTCTGACGAAGACACCGTAATTTGGCCGGCAGGAGAAGTACTTCACACCCTGCACGGAGCCGTCGTTCTTCCCGTTAGGCTCGGAGAGCTCAATGCCTATCCATTTCCCAGGAGCAAAGGAGGTTGCTCCTGCAAAGCGGACGATGCCCCGACCAGCAGGAACCTCTACGAGCGCACCGAGAGGAGGGTCCGTCGGAGGCATGGGCGCCAGAGCTGCGAGTCGTCCGAGGACAAAGTCGTACCAAGACTCGCAAGATTACAAGACAGAGCCAGAGCTGTCTTCAGGCAGTAAGTGTCACAGACGAGTCTAGAGTAGCCGAAAAGCAACAGGGAGGAGATTGAGAGAGGCGTCCGGACTTCGTCTAAGACCACCTGCAGCAGCATGCGGAACGCGTCAGTAAGAGGGCAAGGCGCAGTGAACCGTTGTACGAAGCAGTAAGCAGATGGTTTGAAGGCGGGTAAGTAGCAATGTACGTGACTCAAAAGAGGTAGTATTTAAGCTGAAGTAAGGAACATCTCTGAAGCTTTTGTTGTTTATGGATTACCAGCTTACATAGCCTTCAAAGTCCGCTTACTGGGTTACTTGCGTCATACCATAGTCGTCGGGCCAAGCACCCGGGGCCGACGTCAACTCGAGCTTGACTCTGGATCCTGCGTTCGCGTCTGGCGGCTTGTTGACTCTGCTCGTCCTAGTTCCGGGTCCCTCTCACTGGGCAACGCGTGGAAGGGGGTGTCGGTCAGACTGGTAGAACTCAGGTCTCGACAGCGATGAACGGGCATCACCACTATGCAGAGGGTACGTCCCCTCTGCGATTATGCGTGCTTATATTCCAAACCTTCCTCCAGGCAGCAACGGACGCCATCCTGGCCGACACGGGGGCTACGATGCGGACGATGCGACGGAGCGCGACCAGCGCTCAAGCACTCGCTCAGACCCGTCTTCCGGTCGAACAGGGACAAGGGCCATGAACGGAGGGTACGAACCCGACCTGCGTACTTCCATGACAGACCTCCCAGATGCCGTCCCAATGATCCCTTACTGGTCTGCGAAGCGTCACCTTACCTGCGGAAACCCCACGCCTCCCCCACCTGGCACACCAAAGATGATACCGTGGCGTGCGGCGCCGGGCAAGATCAAGACCGCTCACGCTGCTCTTGTGCTCTGTCTCAATATCGACGTCGACCCACCAGATATCATCAAGACCAATCCTTGCGCCGTACTCGAAGCATGGGTAGACCCTCATACCATGCCCTCCCACAAGGCGCTCGAAGTCATCGGAACGAACCTGCAGCACCAGTTCGAAGGCCTGAACCCGAAGATATCGTACAAGCCGATCCTCGATCCGTCTAAGGAAGATCTGAAGCGCTTCTGTGTTAACTTGCGGAAGCAGGCCATGGAGGATGCGGTGCTCTTCCATTACAATGGCCACGGCGTACCGAAGCCGACGCCCAGCGGCGAACTGTGGTGCTTCAACCGGAACTACACGCAGTACATCCCCATCGCCCTCCAGGAGATTCAGAGCTGGCTTCGCTCGCCATGCATCTTCATCTGGGATTGTTCCGCTGCGGGCAACCTGCTGAGCAACTTCGTCAAGTTTGCCGAGCAGCGCGACAATGACGCGAAGCTGCATGGCGGCGGCTACCCCGAAGGCATGCCCCCGTTCTCGGAATGCATCCAGCTAGCTGCTTGTGCAGCGGACGAGCAGTTACCCTCGTGTCCGGAGCTCCCTGCCGACTTGTTCACCTCGTGTCTGACCTCTCCCATTGACATCGCGCTGCGCTACTTCCTTCTCACGAACCAGCTTCCCAGCGAGATCTCGACCGATCAGGTCATGCAGCTTCCAGGCGACCTGAAGGACCGGCGAACGCCTCTTGGCGAGCTGAACTGGATATTCACCGCGATCACGGACACCATTGCATGGACAACGTTCCCTCGCGAGATATTCACGCGCCTGTACCGGTCGGACCTGCTGATCGCCTCTCTCTTCCGTAACTTCCTCTTGGCTGAGCGGATTATGAAGAACTACCACTGCACGCCGCATACATACCCCCCTCTTCCCCCCACCAATACTCACCCGCTATGGGCGTCTTGGGATCTTGCTGTGGATGCGTGCCTCCGCCAGTTACCGGATCTGCTGAAGAACACGGAGCCTGGTGTACCGAAGGATGTTTCCCTGGGGGCGCGCAACCGGCGACAGGCGACCAGGACCGACCAGTCCGCGCAATCAGGGCCCTCGGCGGCCCATGGCGAGAAACCCTACTCGTACATCCCGAGCAGATTCTTCACTGACCAACTGACCGCGTTCGAGGTCTGGATCTCCCGTGGCGGCTCAGCACTCACCAAGCCTGGTCCACTCTCTCTGCACGTACCCTCTGACCAATTCGGTGCTGACGCCGCGACCGACCTCGCGCCATATCCCGCAAACAGCCTTGAGCAGAGCGACCACCACCTTGTTCCCCGCAAACCTCCAGATCAACTGCCTATCGTCTTGCAGGTCCTGTTGTCTCAGCCACACCGATTGCGCGCCCTCATCCTGCTGTCACAATTCGTGGACCTGGGACCATGGGCAGTGCATCTCGCTCTGACGATCGGCATCTTCCCGTACATCGCTCGCCTCCTACAAGCTGCAGGCCAAGACCTCAAGCCGGTCCTGATATTCATCTGGGCGCGGATATCTGCGGTCGACCCCAGCTGCCAGGTCGACCTATACAACAACCAGGGGTACAAGTACTTTGCTTCCGCACTCGCAGGGCACGACGACCCGCGACAGGCTGTCTTCCCGAACGGATCTGAGCACAAGGCGATGTGCGCCTTCATCCTCTCCACGATCGCACGCGACTACGTGCACGGGCAGAACGCGTGCTGGCGCGAGCGCGTGTTCGACTCGTGCTTCGAGCACCTCGACGAGGGCGACTTCCTCCTCCGGCAGTGGTCCGCGCTCTGCATCGCGCAGATCTGGGACGGCAACGACGAGATCAAGGTCTACGCCGACGGCGGGAACATGCAGGACAAACTCATCGCACTCCTCTCGGACGACTCGCCCGAGGTGCGCAGCGCGGCGCTCTATGCGCTCAGCACGTTCCTTGGCGCATCGGGATCCGCGGACTTGAACAAGCTCGGGGGCGGTGGGAGCGGCACGATGTATCGCCGCGATGAGCGAGAACATTTCCGCATGGAGGTCGCGGTTGTGACGGGGGCGACGATTGCGATCAAGGAGGACGCGAGTCCGATGGTCCGCAAGGAGCTGCTTGTGCTCATCAGCTGTCTCGTGAAGGAGTGGCGCGGGTACTTCATTGTTTGCGCGTGGATTTACTGGGAAGAGGACCGGCGTTGGAAAGATGGCGAGGAAAACCAACATCCGGACGACGACGTCGCTGCGATCGCTATCACGGAGTGGCTTGACAGCTTCGGGGACGACGACGACTTCCGCGCAGAGAACCGGGTACTGCTCTCGTCGTTCTTCACCATCTTCTCAATACTGCTCGAACTGTCCGTGGACCCTTACCAGGAGGTCGCCACTAACGCGCAGACCATCGTGGATTACATCATGGCGCTGCTCCTCGAGTCTCCCTTCACGAGACTCGATAGTACCACGCTCAACAAGCCGCCGTCGACTGCGTCTGACGCGAAATCGCTACTGAACGGCACGCGACAGAGGGTACCGTCAAACCAGTCTACGCAGACTGCTACGCAGACACCTCCGTCACCGGCAGGTCGCCCTCCATTGACGCGTAGTGAGACAATGACGAATACCATACAGAATGGTGTCTCGAGCACCTTGCGACGGACATCGTCCTTCGCCAATGCGCTCAGGAATCTCGCGGGCAACATCGCGTTCCCCTCGCTTGAGGACGGCCGCTCCTCGCCAAAGCCTCAACAAGTGCAGAACACACAGGAACGGACTGAAGTCGTCGAGGGCGTCTCAAGGCCACCATCGCCGAACCTCAACTTCGCCCAGTACACCTCACCATACTCGCGCCCCGAGAGCCCGGAGGACGGGTATGCGCATTCAGCTTCGGCGTCGCAGGCTGCCGGGCCGACACAACCGGATGCACACCCGCCTACGATGGATTTCCTACCCTCGGACGTCATGGAGGCTCTGATGGAGGAGGACATGGAACGATTACGGGCACGGCGTCGTGTCGGCAACCACTCGCGGCACCATGGTCACCACCCGCACCACAGAGATGGTTATGGCGGCGCTGCGAGTCCGTCCGGCAGCACGTTCTCCGTGGATTCTAATTCTAGCGTCGTCCTTGGTCTGGGGACGGGCGTCGGCATCCGCGACGTGCTCCCACTCAAGAGCAGATTCTATGACTGGTGCTGCGAGTATTTCAAGGAGCCGCAGATGAGGGTCAGTGGCAGTCCTTGTGGCCTTCGAGTGTTCTTGCTGACGTCGAGCGCATCTCGCAGCAACCGGAGGCGGACGAGCCGGGTAGTGTGCAATACAACTACCAGGTCTGGCGACAACAGCGAAACGAGCAGGTAATAGAGGACACCCACAAGCAGGCTCTGGAAGCGCGTAAGTGTGACGCCGCGGACCACGACTCTGTTCATCAGAGACTGATTGACATGTCGGTCATAGCGCGCTGCAGATGGGATAGGCCTGTGACGACAATCCAGATCAGCGGGCTGCCGCTCTCGTTGGCGTTCCATGCATACGATCCACATCTCGTCATAGCCAACGAGTCGGATATGATAACGTGCGACCTGGTGATACGCTGCATGAAGTAACGGGTCTGTACTGACTGCGCTCTTCATAGTGTGTGGGACTGGATCAAGCGCAAGAGACTGAACCGCTTCTGGAATGGCAATCCTCGAGGCACAAGCATCACGTCCCTTCATATCATCAACCAAGATGTGGGAGGGATCATCCTCACAGGTGCTGGTATGTGGCAGGTCCTATCGAGCTCCCTGGACATGATTAACACACAACATGTCAGCGGACGGGATGATTCGCCTGTACCGCAACTACGATCCGAATCTGTGCAACGGCCCTGTGCAAATGGTGAGCGCCTTCCGCGGGCTGAACGAGGTGCTGCAGGTCAAGCGCGGCAGCGGCGTCGTGACAGATTGGAAGCAGACGGGTGGCACGCTCCTCGTGGGCGGCGACTCGCGTATCGTCCGCGTGTGGGACGCACACACAGAAAGTCAGGTCATGGTGAGTACATCGCAGGCCGCACACGGGCGCGCTCTCACGTCACCGGCATCCTCAGGACTTGGATACGAATTCGGAGAGCCCGATCACGGCGCTCGCCTCGGACAGCGGCTCGTCGTCGACATTCCTCGCCAGCTTCGCGGACGGGAGTGTGAAGATGTTCGACCGGCGGCTCGAGGAGGATGATGCGGTGGTGGCATCTTATCACCAGCACACCTCTTGGGTGCAGAACGTGAAGTGGCATCCGACGCTCGTCGGGCAGTTCCTTTCCGGCAGGTACGCACCGTATCCTGCTGCCGTGCTTCTGTTTGGGTGCTGATGATTCGTCGAAGCCATGACGGTGAGGTGAAGCTCTGGGACATCCGCGGAGGCGACGCGCCCCTGCAGACGTGGGATCTGTTCTCCCAGGGGCTCTCTGCGTTTGATGTACATGAGCAAACAGAGGTCTTCGCCGCGTGAGTCACCATCCTTCCTCTGCTCATCTTGTTCTATATGCTGAAGCCGGCCGCAGTACCTCCGCGCTCATGGTCTCGAATTGGCGGACGCAGCGTACAGACGTGCAATCGCTCTCGACGAAGAGGGGGCTTGGCTCGCTCACTACAGGCTTGACAATACCTCCGCCGCGCGAATCGATGACTCCCTTCACACCGAGGACGAGCAGCCTCACGTTCCACCCGAAAGAGATGGTGTACGGCGTCGGGTCTTGGGACGGTACCGGTGCGTCATTCTTCGCAGTCTTCGTGTTTCAAGGGAGCGACGTAACTGACCACAACTCAATTGCACGCTATTCCAGTCCGTATCATGGGCTGCAAGCTTCCATCTGTGTCATAGACACATGTGTGGATGCGGTCTCCTTCGTAAACTTCGCTGCCGCCCTGCGTTTCGGCCCCGTCACCCCTCGTCATCGCTCTCCTAACAATATCTCCTCCTTCTACACCCGGACCCTTCCATGCAATCACCGGTGCTATACCGGCACCCTATTAATATTCTCCGCACTCCGGCTGCTTCTTCCTACGGGTCTCTACAGGTGCTAGGTGCAACATGTCCCCGCGCATGCTCATCCATATATTCGTACAACAGTATGTACCATAGTCGAAGTATTCTATCGTCTTGTATTGCGAACATGGCTCGTACGGCGCGTTCCCCTTCCTTCCTCGTGACAATGAAATATCCCCTTTACTTCTCTTCTTCCTCAGGTTCCTCGCCTCCCTCACAGTTTGAGCTTATCCACCGGCGCGGCAGCATTAGAAGGTGAAGGTGAGTAGCGATGCTAGTTAGACAGATGTTCCAGAACTCCAAGGGTGCATCCGCAGATTAATTGCAGGAGGCGGTGCACGTCGTCCGGGCGAAGGTGGTCGTTAGAGCCGTTCTGCGTTAGTCCACATACACCACCAGCGAATCACGGTACATTATAGGAACTCGTGGCCGGGGATGTCTCATGCGCCATCAACACCTGAGATCCTGGGCTTTACGACGGCTGCAGAGAACAAAGCAGGCTTTTGACGTTGACGTGATTGACACTGACATGCGCTGCTGCGCTCCATGTTGTCGATTTTAGGGCGAGACAGGTAGTGGGAAGCTGACGAGGCACTGGGCGTCGAGGAGGGGAAGGTTCAGCGGTGTGCATACGGTGCTCACTATGTGCGCGGATCCTATTGGGCGGGAAGACGAGACGGATTCTGGCGAAGATGCGTATACTCAGGCTCATGACAGCGAGCGTGGGCCGCCGGACGCAAGATATGGCTTCATCCCTTGACCGGTGGTCCGCCGGCGGGTGGTCGTTCCTTGTAAGATTTTGAGGAACCTTGGAGGCCCTGAGCTCCAGAATATCTAGAGCTCGTGCGTTGCAGCCTTGATATCGCGAATCTGAAAGACTTTGGCAGCCCGTTGACCAGGTGGGTAGGACAGCTGCGACATTCAGCTGGTAAGGGCCTCATCTGAAATCCATTCCACTCGGCTGGTGGCCAAGGCAACACGGTTGCTGCAAGGGGGGAATGCGCGGTGACGTCCTGAGAAGAGGGCATTCCGAGGCACCGTATGGCTCAGCGATCCGCGTCAGGAACGGGAGAGATGGCGTACAGATCTGAGCAATCGATACTTCCCGCTATCAGCGCAGCACGTCCCTCCCGCGGCCATGATTTGATTCGCCCACCGAAGGCATCCAAATTGAATTGAGGGCTTGTAAGGGGCCTGGAAGAACGCGTTTGGAGGAGGTACAAGGCCTGGACGACACACAAGCCCAGCACGTACGAATGCAGACGCGTGTCTTGGCTCAGTAAGCCGTGAGCCTTAAGGTGCTAGCACAGCCACCGTACAATGGACTATGAGGGCGATTGTTTTGCCAGCGTCCGGAGCCGGGAGGAGGGCGTCGGGGAGGGAGAGTGCCGAGAAAGTGCAAGAGGAGAAGACCAATGGCAGCGAAGGGTTTGTGTTTCCGATCTGTGTGCCATCGTTTACGCCGATCACCCACCCACCCAGCATCATGCCCTCCCCGCTCGCCCGGGTCGAGAAATATAAACTCGCCGGTCGCTCCTTTGCCTCCTCCCCCATACTCTGGGCCTCCCAGAGCTGTCACTCCTTCAAGTTGTACTATACCCCGGACTCTACCAGACTACTTTTTCTGACATGACCGGACAACCATACTATGGCCCGGACGAGCCCGCGGCGACCATCGCCATCGAACGCTTCTTCCTCGCCGGCGACTTCATCTCTGGCGTAGCATACGGTGCGCGGTGTCTGCTCTGCTCTGCGCGTGTGAGATGATTTACTAAGACGAAATCCAGGCGTGCACGTCGTCCTATGGACGTCTTGCGCTATGTACCTCTGGAAGCAGAGGCATCGCGGGTGGAGGACGCTCTTTCTCCTCGGCTTCATCAGCCTCCTCTTCATCGTCGAGACCATGTTCGCGATCGTGCAAGCGCGCACCGTCGAGGTCATCTACATCAACAACAGGAACTACCCAGGAGGGCCGTGGTCGTACTTCCTCGCCTCGCAGAACCTCGCGATCAATGTCATATTCTACGCGACACTGTTCGTCATGACCTTCCTATGCGACACCCTCATGGTGAGCAGCAGCGCGCTGGTGCCCTTATTATCATTGCTGACGCGTCGACAAAGCTCTGGCGTAGCTGGATTATCTGGACCGCGTCAGGACGGACCACCGCTTACTTAGTGAACCTCGTCCCCTTCATCATGCTCGTCGCCTCCTTCGGTACGTCCGGTCAAGTTCACCCTCCCTCACATCCTGGTTTTGACTTTACCTGCGTTCCCTTCCCCTCCCTCCGCAGTAATGGGCACGCTCTGGACGCTCCAGTCCAGCCACCCGGGGCTCTCGCTCTACAGCAAGCAGCCGCTCGCGTACGGCACGGCGTACTACACGATCTCGCTCGGGGTCAACATCATCCTCACCGCGCTCATCATCGCGCGTCTGCTCATGTACCGCCGCACGCACCTCGCACACCTCCCGCCCGAGCACGCGCAGCAGTACCTCTCGCTCGCGGCCCTCATCGTCGAGTCCGCCGCACTCTACTCGGTGTTCGCGATCGCGTTCCTTGTGTCGTACGCGATGAACGCGCCTATAAACCAGATCTGGCTCGGGTTTGCGTCAGGCGCTCAGGTGGGTTCATCTTAAGTGTTCAAGTGGCCGTTGGGAGTGCTCACGCGTCATGACAGCCCATCGCGACGTACCTCATCATCTACCGTGTCGCGGACGGCACGGCATGGACGAAGGACACAATGAACTCGCAGACGCTCACCTCCATGAACTTCCGACAGACGAACGTTTCGGCCGGGCCCGCTGCGAGGAAGCGCGGCGACGGGCCGTCGGGCGTGCAGTTCACGACCGAGTTCTCCTTGTCTGCGCTTGACGTGGAGTCTTCGCACGAAAAGTGAGCCCCCGCCCAGAGAGACCATGAACTGTCGTATCCAAAATGCTTCATCCTGCTCTGTCGCCCGAATTTGTAGTGTTTCGACCCTGCCATGTAGTCTATGCTATTACCCTAGCTTGCTGTACACTGTACTCGTAATGCCAGTCTTTCCGTCATATCTGCGTGGTGCGTGCCCCCACCACCATAGCGGAGCTCACGTCGATAGACTACATCGATTCCTTCTCCATCCCACTGTTCGGGGGGAATGCAGCCGCGTATCAGAGGTGCAGTAGAGCCACTGTTGGCCAACACCCACGATGCCAGCAAAGCTGGGCCATGCTGCAGCTTGTCTCGCTCCAGCCCTTGTGCACTGAATTACATACGAGCGATGGCCCACTACCTTGTTACATGACACGTCGAAACAACCCGCGCTACAAGTACATGATACGCTGCCCTGCTAACGACGACCAGGCGGGAAGCTCAGCCCGCATTCAGCGCTGTAAGATTGTACCATCATCAGGGACGAGCCCACGGCAAAGGAACACACACACGCACCGGACGGTGGTCCACGCGAGATAGGCAGCCCGAGCCTCATTCGCAGCGGTGAGGTAGCGCGCATCGCGAGTCAGCCTGTAGTTCGCGTTCGCGGACGTCTGGTTGGCACTGGCGGTCCCGATCGCCTGGTTTATGGCGGCGATCTGCTGAGGAACGGTAAGGGTGCCCTGCCAGCCTGTGTACGTCTGCCAGGCAGCGTTGGTGGCGGCGCTGATCTGCTGGCTGGAGGGGCCGTTGGACATGTTGATCTGGGGAACGAGGGTATGAGTACAGGCCGAGGGCAGGAGAGCGTGAACGACTGACAGGTTTGGGAGTAGGGAGAGAGCTGCGGTTGTGCGGTTGTGTTGCTGTGAGAGAAGTGGTGCGCTGGGATGAGGACTCAGAGGCCCATACAAGTCGTCTTTTATACCTTTTGGCTGGCACGACGCAGACCAGGCTGTCCACGTTCTCCGCCCCTCAGTCTGCCAGGAGTCAAAGTATCTCCATTGCAAGACAGGGATCCGCCTTGAAGTTTGCGGTGCTCATCAGCACTCCGCAGCAAATGCTCGCCGTATCACCATGCGGAAAACAATGAGGACATAGAGAGACCGTGGCGCACTGTCCTGGGCGCTGTTTCATGCGGAATCCCATCATTCGCGCCCATGGAGACCTTGAGCTCCCTGAACAGAGGACAATAGTCTGACGTCTGTAAATCGCGCCCTGTATTCACTTTGGCACTTGGCGAGAGTCAGCGACACCGCCCAGCATGGTCATCTGCCCGGTGCGAGAAGCGCAGGAATGGAGGGACTTACGACCTCCAGCCTCCAGGTTGAGCAGAAGTCCTAATGCTTGAATGGGAGCAAGTACCGTGATGTGTAGCATCGCAGGGTGGCTCCTGGCAAACGTCCGCAAAGTTGCCGGCGATGGGGTCCGCACAGTACGTGTTCAATTGCTCCGTCGGACCTCTGAGTCCACCTCGTCTTCGGGTATACAAGTTGTGAGGGGTGCGAGTGGGACTGAAGGTCACTCAGGTAAGCAAAGCTACCACAAGATTGCAGGGAGCTCGCAATACATCGAAGCGATATGTCAAACGAGACCTTCAAGGCTTCATGTAGGGACTCCTTCTCACCTATACTCACCGTACGCGTGACGGCGCACGGCTGCAGAGACAAAACAAAAGGAAGCAAAGTGGAAGTACTAGCAGCTTGTAACGCACCTTAGTCTATCCCGCGCGCACTGAAGCCCGCATTCCAGGGTAAAGAGTGGCACTGGACAGATTCAGACGTCTTGACACGTCTTGAATCATAGCTTTAGGCATGCGATTGAGTTTCCTAGGATTTCACCCTAAGCGCGTGACATGCTGGTGATGGTCCAACGTTCAAGCACTTGGTCTGCTACTAGGAATGCGTAGGAAAAGAGCATTCTCGGGCCTTTCGGACGAGAGGCGTGACGCGGCGTACGGTACATTGTGACCGCTCTGTGACGGCGCTGCTTTCGGAAGGCATGCCGAGATGCAAGCGCCCCTGCAACTTGCTCAGACTCCGCCAGCTCGTCAGCCACCCGCCAGCCACCGCCAGCCACACTTCAGCCACAGCCCGCCCTCGCTCTCCTCCATAGCCTCTCCAGCGCCTTCTCGTCGTCGGGAGGGCTAGGCAAGGTAGCAATACAGAGCGCAGTGCTTGAGAACGCGTCAGGATGGTCAGAGCGCAAGGAAAACAGACGGTGAGCAGCGGCCGGATGGCCCGATCAGCCATTATTATCGCTTCAGCCACCCGCCACAGCTGTGGCTCGGGCCCCCGCTGTGGCTGCTGTGGACGTCGCAGCACCTGCTTACCACTGCGCTGTGTTCTTCCATAGAGTGATGAGAGGAAGGAGGGCAAGAAAAAGTCGTCGAGCGGGAGTTCGAAGAAGAAGCCGGAGACCGGATCTTGGCCATGTAAAATGGACGGGTGCAAGAAAGTCTTCGCGCGCGAGGCAGACTTGAAGAGACATCAGAGAACGACGAAGACACACTCTATACCAGGATTGTACGTGTCTATGCTGCTTGAGTAGAACTCAAAGCTGTGCGTATATGCTCATCTCGAGTTGATGCACCTCCAGTCAATGCCCGCAATGCGATGCGACCTTCACCCGGGTACGTATGCTCTTGTTCGCGTCCGCGCAGGCAGTGATAGGAGATATTGACGTTGGAGGTCTCTTGTAGACCGACGCGCTACGGAGACACCAGAAGTCGCGACATAATGGCGTAGTGATTGAGCCGTCGGAGGAGAAGGGGAAGCACTCCGGAGATGGTGCGTCTTCAGGTTCGAGGTCCCCTAGTCCCGGAGGCACGCCCGCGAGAAGCCACGGCGAGGGTAGCATGAATGGGTCTCCGCCTGCTGCACAGTCGAGCAGCGCGGGCCCATCGAGCGGCCCATCAAGCTACTACCGGCCGCATACTATGCAAGGTACTGCGCACACTAATCATAACTTTCCGGTAAACGCTCATATCATGCTGTCTACAGATGGCGGGAGCACCTATTACGCGGGTTATCCACCACCTCCGCGCCCTCCGCCTCCAGGTATGATGATGGATCCGCACTATCCACCACCTCCCATCGGCCTGCCGACATCCGCGACACGCTCGCATCCAGCGAATTGGCAGCCGCCTCCGCCAGCGCCGACTTGGCCTGATGGGCATCCCATGCCACCACCTCCGGGAATGTTCATGCCCTCTTACTACCCCTCTCCCTACTACCGGCACCCGGGCATGCCAATGCCTCCACATCCCGGCCACTTCCCTCCCCAGATCAATCCCGACCTGCTGTCGCAGTCCAACGGCGTTATGGCCCCAGAGTCAGCCTTGCGCAATACTAGTCCAGAGAAGCCCGAGAGTTCCGGCACGGGGACGTCAGAACAGAGCGGAGGGGACGGGACAGGGGAGTCCGCGGAGTCGTCTGCGATGGACACTCGGGAAGGCGAGTCATTGAGGTCGACCCAGTCCCAGGGCGGTCTACCAGAGAACGGTGTGGATGAAGGTCCGGACGAGTCCACGCTGATGGCTGCAGCAGCATTGCAGGCGGTCCTCGCGTTTCAAAGGGAACAGCAAGAGGCTGCCAGTAGGCGCGCGTCGGCAGTTCCGGACGCACAGACGCAAGCCCCTCCAGTCCCTGATTCTCAACTGCTTCCAGCGACAGAAACACTACAGCCACCTGTCGCGCCCGTAAACTCGAGCGGGGATCCTCCACCGGCGGGTGCCCCTAAGACCGAACCTGAGGATGTCTCTATCGCCCAGGACGCAGCGGAGTCTTCCGCAGGCGCGTTGATGGAACCGCCCGCTCAGCCAACCGCGAATGGAGATGGTGCCCACACAGTGCAGGGCGACGTCCAAATCAAGATACAGCCGCCTGAGGCAGAAGCGGAGGTAAAGCAGGATGGCGCTGACACGAACACGCCTCCTCAACCCATGGAGCAACTTATGACCGAAGACGGCACGCCGATGCTGAACCCTGGTGAGCACTCCACTATATGCTCTATGCAGCTGAGGCTGACGATGATCATGTATGCAGCAGAGTTGTTGACACAGGTATGGGCAGCTAGGTCCGCATAGACATGCTCTAACCCGCAGTGTCAAGGAATCACTTGCGTCGCCCCCGCTGTCATAGCCGTCGCCCGATTGGGTGGAAAGACAGTAGCAGGACTATCCTTATATTTGCTTACTCTTATGGCGCTACATTAAGTTGTAATATTTACGCAGCGAGCGAACCTGTACGCAGTCATTCCTTTCGCCAATCTTCAGGCTCCAAAAGACACTCGGCCAACGCAACAAGACGCTTGCAAATTGCACCGATGCAAGACCGTAAACCCAAGACACAAGATGGCTCATTGATCGACAAAGCGACGGACGTGTTCCTAGCAGGTAAGTGACTACAGACGGTGACGATGGTTGACTCGTATTCTACATGTTTGGATGTTGGGAGCTCCTAGAGGGCTACATCAAAGGGACCGCAAAATGGGAAGGCGCTGTTGAGAGCGGGAGTGCAGGAATAAGTTACGTAGGGGGCAATCGGACGGTCGTAATGGTCGTTCGTTCATCAGAAGATCTGGACCTTGGGCCACTTGTACTGGGGGCCGACCTGCAAGACGTGTCGTCAACACCATGTCGTAGCAGCTGGATGACTTGGGAAGCAAACCTACCTGCTGCACGCACATCGCGCCCAGCTTGTGGCCGGCCTCGACACACTCATCGATGCTCTTGCCGAGGACAAGACCGCCGAGGAAGCCACCAGCGAACGCATCACCCGCGCCGTTCGTGTCGACAATCTCCTCGTCCTTGAGCGGCGTGACCTGGAACACCTTCGGGTTCTCCGGGTCCGCGGAGGTCACAACCGTCGTCGCCTTCGGGCCGTGGGTGATGATGACGGTGCGCGGGCGGGACGCGTTCGACTTGGGCTGCGTCGCGATCGCGCGCGCGACCGCCGCGAGATCGTCCTTGTTCGGGAGGCCCGTCGCGCTCGCCCACGCCTCGGCCTCGGCCTCGTTGCCGATGATCACGTCGCAGTAGGGCAGGATCTGCTGCAGCTGGACGGCGAAGAACTGGGGGATGAAGGGCGCGGAGAGGTTCAGGACGAAGATCTAAGGAAGTGGTACCGCATCAGTCAGCGTGGGCGTGCGCGCTAAGGAGAGCAGCTGCTTACCTTGCCAGCCTCGGACGCCTTCTTCGCGACCTCGAGGGCGGATTCGACACCGTGGGTGAGGAAGTAGCCCTCGACGTAGTAGACCTTGGCAGCCTCGATGAGAGGCGCGACCTCGGGCGAGGCAAGGTGCTCCTTCTCGAACTTCTCGGCCGCCCCGAGCGTGGTAACGAGCGAGCGATCGTGACCGGAGATGATGACGGCGCATGCGCCGGTCTTTTCGCCCTTCTTGACCTGGTAGACCTGGTCAAGACCCTCACGCGCGTTCGCGGCCTTGAGCTGCTCCGCAAGATCATCGTCGCCGACGCAGCCAGCGTACACAACGGAGTGAGGCGGGAGAACGTACTATAATATATGCGACTTGGTTAGTGATAGATGGTAACATGCTGCTATAGAGCGGACATACCGCCGCGCCTCGGGCCGCGTTCTGCGCGGCGCCACCAGCGACATAGGTGACCTTGTAGTTGTCTACGAGCTCACGGTAGCTACGCGCATCAAGCTTAGTCAGTTGAACCGCCAACCTGCGACCGTTAGCGACGTACATGGGTGCGTGCTTCTCCTCCGCAAGGATGGCATCGTTGGACTTCAGGTCATACTTCTTCAGGAGCTCCTCGCCATTCGTGACCTGCATGTCGAGCAGGGGGTTGCCCATGCAGAAGAGTTGGTACGACGGCTGTGCGGACATGGTTGACAGTGGTATCGTGGATGGTCGTGAAGGTGGGAGAGAGAGAAAGAGATAGTCGTGGACGCGCTGCAAGGTGGATTTTTGGCTCCCGGCTTGGTGGATTCGATTATAATCGACCCATCATCGGTGAGAGAACGCACTCTATCTAGCCCTTATCTCAGGTAGATTAGATAGACGCCCCCATCTCGGAATCCGCTTGGGCTTGACCGAGCTCGATCACCAATATTACTATACTGTACTCGACTCTCGACTCGTAGTAGTGAACTTCTTCTGCATATCCTCTGGCCTGCTAGCACTTACAACAACATCCGAGGGAATACGAACCACATCCGACGTTACTCGCGCGTCGCGACGCAACAAGCATGTGAGACGCGGTGTGATCATATTCTACACACGATCCGCCGCCAGGGCTCGACGATGGTGAGAATAAGTCCGGAAGCCCTGCGGGAAGTATGAGAGAGCAACCCTACCAAGGATTCTCAGTCATATCGCCTCAAACCTAGGATGGGTGAACTTACCTTGATGTGAAGTAGATGAGTAGGTAGGCCGTCGACTTGGACTTCATCCGACAGCTGGATGGTCCAGGCGAAATATCATGTCCTCGACACGTCTTGAAGCTTATTCGTCTTCAGTGGGCCCTTCGACCAATGCTCGTTCCCAGCGATGAAGTCGGCTCGCACGACCTTGCCTCGTGAGACCACCTCGCCGTTCCTTTCGACCTTCACGTACACTCCTTCCACAGGCCCGTGATAGAACTGCGACGGTCTCTGCACCATCTGGCGGAGCTCGTCCTGGCTGGGCATCCTGCCCTTGTGAATGAGGGGCACCGCGCGAATGTCGGTGTCCGCAAGGAGAGCCTCCAGGGTCCGCCGGTCCGCCCATCTGCCCGTGGTCCGGTCGTAGAAGTCGAAGGCGAGGAACCAGTCCGGGAGACGACTGTATGGGATGGAGTGTGTCGCCACGAGCCACTCTCCGTACAAGATGTATCGTTGCGCGAAGAAGGGGTCGCGGTCCAGGACTTTCATCAGGTCTTCTCTATGGCGGTCAATCCACACACCGAGCTGCTTGAACTGCTCGTGCGAAGCAGGGTTGATGTAGTGAGAGCGATTCTGGACGAGGATCTGCGAGCGGTCCGCGGAGAGGGAGAAACCCATGTTCGCCCCGTCTACCTTCTCAGTGATCACGACATTCCCGTCAGAGACAACTGGTATCTCGTTGACCACGACGTCGTCACTTGTCATAGAGCCGAGGTCGAGCAGATGAGGCGTGCGGGGAAACTTCAGCAGTTCCACAGGAGGTGAGAGCAACGCAACAAGTTTGTCGGCAGCAGCGAACGAGCGCACGAACGCAATAGCCTTGAACCCCTCCGCGAGCGCAGGCGGGACGAAGGCGCCGCGCATCTGGTCCACCGCATTGCGTACTCTGTTCCCTGGCGGAAGTGTGGGGTGCCCGGCGCGATTCTGCGCTCGCGAGAGGCAAAGCTCCGCGTTGTAGTCGAACCAGATGCACACTGGTGCTGTGGCCCGATGTGACGCGAGCGCGAGCCACTCTTTGCGCCCCTCGCGTGAGACATTGCAGAGGTCAAGCAGGACCCGCGCGCCACTGCGCATGTTCCCTATGGCCGTTTCGCAAGCTGACCGGCTACCGGTGTCGTCTTGAGAGACGTAGGTCCATCTACGGGGATCTCGCGCAATGAGCATGCGGGCGAAAGTGGATTTCCCGGAACCTGGAAGGCCAACGAGGAGGAAGAGATCGGCATCTGGAGGCAATGTGCCTTCGACTTCAAGCGGGCACGGGGGAGGCTCGGGGACAAGGTCGGGCAGGATCGCGCGTCGCTTCCAAATCGCGCTGCAGTATTTGGCGACGAAGTCTTCCTGCTCCTGCGTCTCGATGCTCCCGGGTCGTAGCGACCGTAAGGCAGAGATAGCCTCACCGGCAGACATTGCGGGCTCTGTACGCCTGGGATCCGGTCTCGCAAATCCATGCGCGACGAGGTAGCACGCTGCTACTGTCCCCGCGCGCCCCTTGCCGCCGCCACAGTGGATGAGCATAGGCGTATTCCGCTCGTCTTCGAACATACGCATAATGAGGTCCATCTGCTCGACCGTCGGAGGTCTGTAGTTGGGAATGGGGAGGAACGTGTTGCGGATGTTCTTCAGAGCGAACCAGGACGGATCCAGGGGTGTCTCTGCGGTGAGCGTGAGGACGTGACGGATACCGAGGTGAGGAGAAGCTAGCGCGTCGATGTCGGAGGCTTCTCTGGGTGTGGACATCAGGGCCAGGTAGAAGGGGACAAGCCACCTGAAGAAGCGGGGTATGCGGAGGAACTCCGTACGCTTGCTGCCGGGTACTGATGGGTGGAGGATGAAGATGGGTTCGCGCGCGGATATACAAAGCGAAGGAGGGTACGCCAACGTCCGTCGGCTGAGCTCGTCTCGAAGAGCAGGAGACCACGGTTCCAGCAACTCGCGGGTCAAGTCACCCTCGACTTGCGACCGCTCGACCTCGATGAACGCACAGCCCCATTCCGTGTACTGCGCGCACTCTTCCAGCTCCTTGAGACAGTATTCGCGTACTCTGGGTTCCAAACTGCGCTCGAACGCGCAGGCGTATGCGAGCATGGCGAGCTTGTGGAGGCTCTGCTTGAGGGCAGCATCACCCAGGCGGAGGAAACCGCGCTCCGACGTCGGCGCGGCCTTGCACAACCGCACAGCAGTGTCGCGAGCTCGGTCATGCCGACCTTCCATCTGGTATGTGAAGGCGAGGTGGTCCAGGAAATCAGGATCGTCAGGCGAGAAGGCGACTAGGTAGTTCGCAGGCAAGATCGAGTCGAACCCTTTGTCGATCGTGTGGTCGTCCCGCACTGAGATCGTGATGTGGAACTGCTTCGAAGACAGCCCAACGCGGTTCCGCAAGACCTGTCCAGCAGGCCAGACGACCGCGACGAAGAGGGTTCCGGACTTGACACTGCCACCTATTCCGATGAAGTGGAGGTGCCGGGTGTCGACGGACTCGAGCGGAGGAAGCGCAGCCTTGACGGCTTCGTCCCGGAGCTCGTCTTTGGTGAGGACAGTGATGTGGAAAGAGGAATCCGGGTCACAGAGCAGGGCGGCGTGCTGCGCGAAGGTCGTATTGTGGAACCTGGCGATCGCGGCTTTTGCGACTGCGTCGATGCGTGGACCTACAAGAGCGAGATAACCTCGGTGCCAGGCCAGCGACATCTTGCGGATGGGGTTTGATGAGAGGGTGCCCTGATGGTTGACCGCACCAGCAGATCTGCGGAGGTATAAGTAGCGTACTCACCGCCTTGTCGGTCGCGTAGCCTCTGCGGAGCCGCATGCCGAGTCACTCTGACCTTTCGCCGCACTGCACCTAAGATATGGCTGTGCAGGGTGCAGTAAGACTGGTATGTAGTAACAGCTTGCGCCTCTCAGCGTACGATGAAGGAATGTGCTCAATCCGAGCGCCAATAACGTGACGTGAAGGATGCGCATGAGATGTGCTGACTGCCAAAGGACAGTATCAGCCCGATCTGAAGACGGGTCAGGTGAAGACTCTACACACATACCTAGATACAGGCATGAGCAATGAAGCGAGACTCGAGCATCGAGCAAGACATACCTGCTTTGACTTCATCCACAATATGTCGACAATCAGGTTAGGGGTGAGACGAGCTGTTATACAAGAGACATGCGGTAGTGTACAATGAAATCCAAGTAGAATCCGTTCCAGTCCGTGGGATATGTCGGGTGTGTGAGCGCATTCTATGCCTTCTGGGGTCGTGGCAGACAAACCGCCTGTCCGGGGCGTAGAGCGTCACAGTTCAACTCTTGGTTGGCGTCAAGAATATCCTGAACGGTACATCCTCGAGCCTGAGAGAGGGACCAGCAGGTATCTCCGCGGACAATATGGTCGGCTTCTGTCGCGCCAGGACAAAGGATGGCCTCGGGCGGATTGGCGGGTGTGGAGGAATGAACAAGGCGAAATACGAGCAAGAGGACGACAGCGATTATGAGGAAGAAGGGGAGGATCATTCGGTAGGCACTGTCAGAGCGGCTCGTGTGACGAGAGTAGACGAAGTCGCTTCCATTCTAATGTCCGAGGATGATTGTCAGTAGTCATTGCGGCATGAGGGGCAAGAGACGCACGGCATCCGTGGCGAGAGGCCTGTAGCCGTCCGCACGGGACGACGGAACGCCAATCTCCGCTTCCTCGTCCTCCTCTTGCACGCGATCTTCGGTGACGACCGGCGCGACGCCGACTACGAGCAAGGCGTATGGCGTGAGCAGTCTTTCATTGCCGGGGCCACAAGGCCGTGGATCCAGAACGTACCTCGTCTCATTTCCCCAAACTGCGCGCCTTGGGGCCCCTCCCACAGCGAGCCGTCTTGGGCCCGAAACTGGTACCTGCCCGTGTCCGAGTCGTACCCGACCCGCTTCATGCCCTCGGGCAAGCGGTATGAGTCCTGTCGGTAGGTTGAGCTTGAGCTATATAGCGCATACATGCGCCTTGCGAGCACGCACCTCGTCGTACTGTGTCCAACGGCCCATGGTGGGTTTGTGGTGGTGGTGATGCAGGAAGCAGGGAGGCGATGCTGGAGCGTCAAGTCGCCTGTGGGAGTCCAGGCATGCGCCTATTATACGTCCTGGACTGCGCCGGCATGGTCGAGATCCACGGCAGACCGAGTGGACGGGCGTGGGCTCCGTGGGCTCCGCGTGTGGGCGATGGTCGAGCGAGAGGGACGAGTCCCACGTTGAGCTCGTCTGCGAGACTCTGTGCCTCGACCGCCGTGATTGGACATTGCGAGCAGCTGGACCTGGACGTCATCGGACGGCCTTCTCTCCTCCACGCGCCCGTCGCGCTCGACTGAAGCATAAATACTGTTCGCAGTCCGTGGCCATGCCGTCCAACATCTCTCTTCTCTCCGTCTGCCCTGCGCTGCTCGTCGACGATGGCGACCGCGACGAACCGCGTCCTCCGCGTCGCGCTCCGCGGCGACAGCATTCTCACCCACCCGCGATTCAATAAGGGCACCGCGTTCACGCATTCAGAACGGAAGGCGTTTGGCCTCACAGGTCGTCTCCCGCATCGCGTCAATACGCTCGAGGAGCAATGTCAGAGAGCGTACGACCAGCTCAGCGCGCGCACGGAGCCCATCCGCAAGAACACCTTCATGCAAAGTCTGAAGGACCAGAACTGGGTCCTGTACTACGGTCTCCTTAGCAGGCACCTGAAGGAGCTGATCCCTATCATATACACGCCGACTCAGGTACGTGTTTGTCTAACGAGATGTCTGTATGCGACCCCTGACACACTTTGTAGGGCGATGCCATAGCCAACTATTCGCACCTGTTCCGCCGAAGCGAGGGTCTCTACCTCACGTTCCCAGAACAGGATGCCATGGAGGAGGACTTCCTAGAAGTGACCAAGGGGCGCGATATCCAGCTCTTCGTGGTCACGGACTCGGAAGCAATCCTTGGTATCGGCGACCAAGGCGTCGGCGTGCGTACCTCGACCGCGAAAGTAACCAGACAACACTAAGAGTACTTGCATACAGGGTATAGGGATTGCGACCGCAAAATCTGCGATATATACGTGCGCAGACTCACTCGTTTGGTGCTGCATACGGTGACACTTGCCCTCAGACTCCTTGGAGGGATGGACCCATCGAAGACCCTTCCAGTGGTGCTTGACGTAGGCACAGACAACCAGCATCTTCTGAGTGATAACCTCTATGTCGTACGTATGTCCTGACTTGTTATTGGCGCCCGTTCTGAGAAGGAAGTAGGGTTGGCCCAACCGACGGATACGAGGGAAAGCGTATGATCGATTCGTGGACCAGTAAGTACTCACCCTTTCTGGGTGCGGCGCTCCTGATGTGAATCGTACATCTCTAGGTTTGTGCAGCTTGTCCGGAAACACTATCCCCACAGTCTGCTGCACTTTGAGGACTTCGGACTCTCAAACGCACAGCGGTTACTGGACATATACCGTCAGAAGCACTCAGTATTCAACGACGATGTGTACGCTGAGACTCACTCCTGACGCTTCGCAACACGACTCATCTCTCCTCAGCCAAGGAACAGGGGCAGTTACCCTCGCAGCTATGATGTCCGCCGTCGGCGTAACAAAAAGCAAGCTCTCTGAGCAGCGCTATGTCGTCTACGGCGCGGGCACAGCGGGGCTCGGCATCACCAAGCAGCTCCGAGACGGCATCATGTCCATCGACAAGCTCTCGCGCGAGGACGCGAACAAGCGCTTCTTCCTCGTCGACCGCTACGGGCTCGTGCGCGAGTCGCTCGGGCCCAGCAAGATCCGCGAAGCCCTGCGCGAATACGTGCGCCCCGACGCGGAGTGGGACGGCGTGCCGACGGACGACAAGGGCGAGATCGGGCTGCTCGACGTCGTGAAGAAGGTGAAGCCGACGGTGCTGATCGGCTGCTCGACGAACGCGGGCGCGTTCACGGAGGAGGTCGTGCGCGAGATGGCGAAGGGCACCGAGAGGCCGATCATCTTCCCGCTGTCGAACCCGAGTCGGCTTGTGGAGGTCGACCCGAAGCTTGCGAACGACTGGACGAACGGCAAGGCGCTGATGGCGACGGGAAGCCCGTTCCCGCCGTGCAAGATGCCGAACGGGAAGGACTATGAGATTGCAGAGTGTAACAGTGCGTGGCCCCTTCAACGTCAATCTGTTTTCAGAGAGAATTGACATGCCGTAGACGCACTAATCTACCCTGGCCTGGGATACGGCGCAATGGTCACACAAGCGCGGACGCTCTCAGACACGATGATCATCGCGGGCGCACGGCGACTGGCTGCACTCTCCCCTGCCCTCAAGGACCCCGATAATGCCCTCCTCCCCGACTTCTCTGAAGCACGCCAGGTGAATACCGAGGTCGCAATTGCAGTCGCAGAGCAAGCAATCGCGGAGGGCAGCGCGGGCGTCGACTGGGACCGCGAGGAGGTGAGGGACCGGATAGCTGAGAAGCAGTGGATACCTGAATATCCAGACTTCATATATGACGCTGCCCACGGCGAGGGGCGGGTGTAGATGTTGGTAGAGCTCTTTTTAGATGTTTCGCGTGTACTCTTAGATCTCTCGGTTGTGTACTCCTAGACTTTCGGACTATATTTACTACCGTTGGATGAGGCTGCCTTGCTCGCAAATCGGCATGGATCTTCATGGGTCTAGGAGACGAGAACGTGGAATGGCCGTTGCTTCATGTCGGCCAGACAGGCCCATATTATACACTGCGGACGACGCGCAAGGAATACAAGGGCAATAAGGTATGGACACAACAGCAGACAGACGGGAATCTCGTAGCAAGGACGCGCAGCTTCGCTATTACTTCCTGGCGAAGGTGATCTAAGGAGCACCATCAGTACCAGCCTACGCGAGCGAAACATGGATGAGAGGGACACACCTTGATCTTGTTCTCGCCATCGAGCTTGTAGTTGTGCAGCGCCTCCTTCGCCACGGTGGCACTCGCCTCGTCCAAGAACTCCACGAAGGCGATATCCTTCTTCGTGGGGATGAGACGCACTTCGTACAGGTTCGGATACCTGGGCAAGTGGTAACAGAAGTCAGCGCATATAGCCAGGGAATAGCGTGAGAGACGCACTGAGAGAAGAGCGCCATGAGCTGGTCCTTGCTGACGTTCTCGGGGAGGTTCTGCAAGAAGAGAATCTTGTTGGGCGGGAGGTATTCGTCCGGCATCTGGACGTTTGGCCGCTTCGTCGCTGGTGCTGCGGCACCACCATCCACTGCGAGACAGTCAGGAGAGCACACCGCGGTGAGACTAAAACACGTACTCTCTGCCGCCAACCGCTTCTGGCGGTACTTCCGCTTGATGGGATTTGTGTACCGTGTAGCCTCTGCAACCGGCATGTCAGTTACCATCTTGCGGACGCACAAGTACTCAAGTAATGCTAGCGTACTCTTATGCTCCAGTCTTCTCTGCTTGTGTGCTTCGTAGTTTCCTGAGTCAAGCTTCTTCACCACGGCATCTGACCGTGTGCGAGCAAACGAGATTTGCTGGACACATTGTGAGCGCTCCAGCATAGCACCCATACTATAGGGACGCACCATAGGTTTTGAGTACAAAGGGAACCCCCGGACCTCCTTCAACGCCTTTTTCGCGATCTCCGCGGACTCGAAGGACACGAACGCCTGTCCGCGCATGCGCAGGTTACTGTGCGCGACAACATCCAGCACCTCGCCGTATGCCTTGAACAAGCCCCGCAATGACGCCTTCAGCACCGGAATCTTGATCTTCTCGTTCAAGTTTTGGATGTAGAGTGTCTCCGAGACGTACTCGTCCTGCGGGGGAGCCTGAGGTTGAGGCGCTACTGCAGGAGGCGGCACCATGCCAGGGATGGGTATGGGTGCGCCAGCGACGGGCGCAGGAGCGACGATGTTGGTCTGTACGCCTTGCATGGCGTCGTGCGCGAGAGGGGGTGCAGACATTTCAGCCATTGCGAGAAAACACAGTAGAGAGGCGCAAGCTGAAGCAGGAGTAGCAGATTCAGAAAGACCGAGTCCAGTGGATCATCGCAGCGTGTCCCTTAAGCGCCCGCCCGAGAATGTCGGCAAGTCCCGAGCCGCCGGATTTGGCAACTTTTGACAATCGAAACGCGTCAGTGCACCTTTCTGAAGGACTCGTCTGGTCATGCAACCGCTACCTCCAATGCTTTTCTTCGTTGCACGGACTTTTTACAGTTGTATTAATCTTGGAAGAATGGACGCTCGGCCTCACGGCGGTCCAGTGTCCCATCGTGATCGACCGCTCAAAGACGGTACGCAGTATATTTCTCCCACTGCTCGTCTATATCACCTCTGGTGGCCACACAACTATACAAATTATCTGTATGCACATTATATAGGAGGATTAAGAATATCCTCTCTATGCTACTACAACGGTATCTTCATACAGCGTGATCATGGGTATGGGCAAATCGTGTATGATCGTCACGCATCATACGACTCCCTCTCGTCTGGTGAGCTGTACGTGAGAAGGCATCCACGAGGCTACTCAGCGCAGAAACCACGCACCTGGCTGGAAAGCAACTCTGGTCTTCTTCGGTCGTGGTGGCGCCTTGTAGTCCCTTGTCCCAGGATACACCGGATGCTCCAGGACACCCACACGCGTCGTATAGATAGCGGGAGTAGCGGAGCGCTTCTCCTTGTGCAGCTCATCGACACTCGCCAGCTCGAGGTCATCCTCGATAGGATCGATCTCGACGATGAGCTCGCCGTTACGCGCGCCCGGCTTCCAGTTCACACGGCTGAGCTCCGTGTTGTTGAGCAGCCAGTCCGGCGAGACCGATAGCCGAGCAGCGAGCGAGCGGATACTCAGCATCAGGCGCGATACGGATACGGCCGCTATGGCAAGCAGCAGACTGTCACGGACGAGATGAGTGAGTGCTCGAGATGGTCAGACTCCATGCGTACTTGGAGTAGATCGCGGGTAGGGTGATCTGTGCATTGGATCTGGTGAGTACACAGGAGACAGTAGCCATATCAGCTTGCGACGCACCAGGGGGCTCTTAGCGAGGGAGCCGATGGTGGAGAACATGGCGACGGCTGCGCGGTGTGAGCTCTCGAGCTCCTCGGAGGATTCGCGAGCTGACTTACCGAAGATGTTGAAGTAGAAGATCCCTCCACTGCGACACCTTGTCAGCTACGCTCTTCTTGAGATCCGCAGAACGACTTACTCTCTTGCCAGTCGATTCATCAGTCGGGACTGCTTCCCCACCATACGAGCCCGCAGCATCGGCATCGTAGTCGCGAGGTACAGCAGCGTGTGAAACCCCAGATTAGGGAGGAAGATCTTCCATACTTGGCGCGACGCCGGCGCCGTGCATCCGTCGATCTTCAAGCCCGGAACCGGGATAGGGATGGGGTCGACGTCGTGCCACACCTTCCCGTAGATGACGAGCGTTATCACCGTGCATGCGACGAAGCAGCCGACGATGAATGCGCGGGCTATAAAGTCCTTGGAATAGACCAGGCAGATCCGCATCACAATGATCGCTGTGGCATAGTGGCGTTGAGGATCGTTGTCTGAGGTGTAGGATATGAGAGCGCGGACGTACACTGGACGATAGCGAGGCCGATAATGGCGAGGATGAAGTTCGTATGGATCAGGCCGGTGCAGCTGCGTGGCGTCTTAGAATGGAGGTCACTGCGAATCACAGATTAGGACGTACAACTAAAGCCGCGGCCGTTAGTACAACGTCGGCTGAGAAGGAGTATCATGCTGGCTTACTTCTAGGGATAGATTTGGCGCGAAGAGACCTAGATGCACGCCACCACAGCGTAAGGAAGGGCGACACCAGAAGCTTCCATGGGGACTTACCGACTAGACATAGACTGAACGGGGGTCAGCGAAGCTATGACCAGAGAAGGACAGATGGTACTCACGCCAGCTCGATTGGAGGAAAGTAGCGGTTCTATCAGAGCGTGAGCGTGAGCATCAGTTCCTTGCGACATGACGAAGGAAGAGACGCACCAGGAAGAACAGTACGCGCGACGTCGACCAAGGGCCCGTCTTCCAGAAGTACTCAACCTGATGATCCCGACATGAGATGGACGGCTATGGCTATGACTAGCACACTCGACGCACCTCTTGGTCGAAGGTCAAGAACATATCGTAGAAGAAGCAGCATGTCGCCGCGATCGAGAGGTAACGCGTGCGCTCGAGTCCGTCGAGACTGACTATCAACTCCGCGAGCTCATGCTGCAGGGCCGGAGGGAGCGCAGCCATTTACCGAGTGACAATCCCCCTGGGGTACGAGGAGCAGGTTCTGGCCGGGGCGAAGGAAAGTCGCCAATGACACACAGTGCCGTGCTTGAAGTACTCCTGTGTGGGGCGCCGGGGAGGGCAAGGATATCACCATCAGTGATGCTCGCGCGCAGCGCTCGGGGACATGTATGGAATGGTACTCACCTAACGGGCGGGGGATTGCTGGGGCGCCATGATCAGGCATTCGTGTTTTACGAGTCCTGCGCGGCGGAGTGTTCTCAGGCCCTGCGTGGAGAAGTCGGCTCCGTCGTCACGGCTGTCCCTGAGCTTCCTGATGGGATTCGAAGCAAGGGTATTGGCTGGTCCCATGACAAACTTTTCGTGATGGGAGGGATGTATGTGTACCCGTAAGTATGTTTGCAGGATAAGGGGACAGCTAACTTAGAAGTGATGTTTGAATGCACGCCGGCATAAAGGCGCGGTATCGATCATTTCTCAGCTGAAACATATTGGGGCCGGCAGGCTATGAAACTTCCGTGTGCGGCACCGAGGAAAATGCTGTATGCCTGGCATGAGACGACAAGCGCACTGACAAGAACGGGAAGCGAGCGGTCTAGACTCTCGAGGCGGACGAGGTGCGGGCTCGCCGTTCCGTAGCGCATGGACGGCTGCGCTGCTGCCGCTGCGTCAACTTTTGCCTCAGCCTCGCAGCCACAAGGTCGGCGCTTACCCGTTCCTGGTTGCAAGGCTCGGCGGATCAGATGCTCCTCCCCAAAGTTCAGAACGTTCATCCGCCGCTCGTTGGGTGATCTGCACAAGCTGTGCGTCATTGGATCGGCGGCGCAGGTGTGGCACGCTCGGTGCCCTGCGGGAGAGCATTTATACTGCATGCTCAAAGTACAGCCTGCTCAAACCCAAGCAGCACGGACGCGACGTTATCGCCCAGAGTCTCGAGGTGGTAACCGCTGCGCGGTGCCCAGGATGCCCATCAGGCTCTGCGGTCACCTACAGGCAAGCCGGCACACTCACCCTTCCATGACGAAAAGCGTAGGCTTTCCCACCGATGCGATAATCTGCCCAATGCGAGTATAGCAGCGCTGCGTCAGGCGGAAGTCACAAATGGGATCTTCTTGATAGGTATCGACTCCGAGACTGAAGCGGTCAGCGCTCAGCTCCGAGCTTGCTGCATTCGCCGCCCTGTCGCAGCTCACCTGATGATGAGGTACGTGATGTCGTGCTTCTTGATAACGTCGGCGGCCTGCTGAAGCGTCTCGCAGTACACCTCGTCCGTCCCCTTCTCTGGCGGGATTGGGAAATTGTGGTTGTATCCGAGCCCCGCACCAGCGCCGCGCTCATCTGCGGAGCCGGTGAAGTCTATCATAGCAACCAAGATGAGCGCTCTCATGCTCGGGCCGTGCAGGCGGCGGAATTGCATACATGGGTAATCGCCCTCTGCGTGCAGCGACACGTACAACACCCGTGGGTCGTCATAGAATATCTGTTGCGCTGCAGTGAGAGGTTATTGAACATGTCTGTCTCATACCAAAGACTGCCGACTCACTACCGTTGCCGTGGTGGTAGTCTACATCCAAAATAGCTACTGCTCCACAGGAATGATGCTCTAGGAGGTACTTCGCCGCGATTGCAACATTGTTGAAGAAACAGTAGCCGCCGCAGATGGCGTCTTGAGCGTGGTGACCGGGAGGCCGCCTGACGTCGACGCAGCGTGAGTTGAGAGCGGACTGCTGACAAAATGTGATGAACCTACGCCAACGCGAAGACCCCGCGGTCCTCGTTTGAATGGGTGTCAGTCAAGCTTCTCGCTGCCGACAGAGTGACCCGCGCGGATGCGATGGCTGCGCGATACGTGTCTGTGTTGGTGGGAACGGAGATGGTCAGAATGACCCACTAGGACACTCGAGGGCTCTCACCCGACGTGATGGGACAGCTGAGGTCGAAACAGTACACGCCTTCGAATTCTCAAGCTATTAGGTCCGATGCCGCTGAGGATCCATGTGTGTAGGTCTCACCCGCTTTCGCGATGGGGGACAGGTTGGAGGCACCGACGGCTCGACCAGTGGAAAGCTCGCGGTGCAGGAACGTTTCTGGAAACACCGCGCTCTATAGCGCGGGCGTCGGTTGGAGTAACGTTCAACGGCGGAGAGATTACGACCAACCTCATCGCCCCCAGCGGCAACCCATTCGTCGTATATGCACTTGACGTGATTCACATAGTCCTCCGCGTGCACCATGCGGACGTAGTCCACGATATCCCAAGGCCACTCAGTCTCCGAAGGTTTGAACTGGAAGGACTCGGCCTTCGCGAGCGCATCTTTGATACACTGCACGCGGCTGGGACTCTCCAGGTAGGGGACCAAACGTCCAGACAAGATCTCATGCGGCGGATCATGCAGCAGGCAGTCGGCATCGTGATAGACCTTCATATTGGCAAGAGAATGAAGACACCGATTGCTCTTCAAGGTGCAGTTGACGAGAGCCCCAAGGAGCAACGGAACGAGCTAGTGCCGAATCCAGAGGCAAGGAAGGCTCGCAGATATCACCTTTCTTGGAATGCAGCCGACCACTTTCACATCGTCGGCGCAATCACGAGGCAGGTAGACCAAAAACGTCCGTACGCGCTATATCTCTGGGTCCTCCTTTGGCTCAGAGCGTCTGGATCGGATGATGAGCTTGCTCTAGATCTCGACGTTCCTTGTACTACTCACTAGCGCCAGTTGTGAGATCAAACGGGCATGTCCGTCCGTTGTGCTTGCAATTCGAGACGTCTGCCTAGGGGAGACGAGGCATGTCCGGGATATAAGCACCAAGATGGGTATGGCAGTCATACCCACAGCTGTCGTCGAAGGCTCGAAGACGTCAAGCCTTCGTTCGTTCGACAAGATGTTCGATCCGGCCTGCAAGTGAGAGGACGTAGGAATGCGAGACGAGGCTGTCCGAGACTAAGAGTAATAGTGCATGCCTCGCGAAGTATGTGATTAATTCGAAGCGCCCTTTGTGCGGCCAGGGTAGGGCGCTAAAAGCATTGATGAACTACCGCAGCTACTGCCATCGACGTCAAGCGTACGGCTGAACTTGGACGTCGCGCTCGACTCTTTGCCGGGTCAGGTATCATCGACGTCTGCCTGGCTTGTCCAAGTTGGCGTACGGTGGGATCGTCGCAGATAGAGCGACGACCTCTACTGATTGTGGCTGCACTGACTGGACGATTCTGCGAGCACACCACCTACCTTGACTTTCTTCCCCTAAGCCATTTCCCTAAGCCGCACCCGTGTAGCGTCACCCCGCGCTTGCCCCCAAGCTTACCCTCAATTTTGAAGCAACACCATCATGGAGGATGACCCAGAGTTCGAGTTCTGGAACCAAGGGTCCGCATCCCAAGAAGCGCTGTTCTTGTCCCTGGATCCAGACGAGGCCGTCGCTTCACACAATGCCCAAGGTCTGTCCACCACGACTATGTACGAGCTTTACACTATATAGATGCTTGCATCCGTAGCAGTAGCTCAATCATCCCAGCATGTCGGGTCCAGTGGGAGGGTCCAATCACCACAAAGTAGCCATGGTGCGTCGGATGTCAGAGGCCTCTCAGCCATGATGCTGATTGTGTATTGCGCGGCACGAAAGGTGCAATTGACAGGCACGCCTTGAGCGAGCAGACAGACTCCAGATCGTCGCGAGCTGGTCTGAGTGCTACTGCGAAAGGAAAGCGCCCAGAGTTCGCTCGTGAAATCTCGACCTCCACTTCTTCTGACGGTGGAGGATATACCGCGGACAGTGGCAGCGACGATGATGACGACGATTCCATGGGTAAGCCCTTTGTCGTATGCCACAAAGGCGATGCTGAGCCTCCTCTGAAATAGTGGAAGCATGTGCGTGCCCCTCGTTCCTCGGCGAACAGTGCCAGTTGACAATGATTGATGCTTCACAGTACTCGATACAGAGAGCGACTCCTCGAGCTCGCTTCCTCAGTCGAAAGAAGCGTCCTTTCTCTTCTCTCAGGGCCGGTCTCAAAACTCCTCGATGACGTCTTTGAGTTCGTCGGCATCCTATGATCGGACCACCGGGCGAAAGCGCACGCTGCCCTTTGAAGACACCTGGAGCCCAATTGCATCGACCGCCGCAGCCAACAAGGCTCCCAAGCTGTCGAAAGACAATGCGCGCCCCGTTCCGGGGACGCCGTCGAGGTCGTCGGTCGCGTCGCCGGCCCGTCTTCGAGCTATTCACGATGCCATAGCGTCGTCGACACCGACTACCCCGCAAAAGCCCGAGCGGTTTGCGCAGCCTGACTCTCCGACGCCGTACCGCAACCAGGTGTCGACCCCGGTCATCGCCCAGCTTGGCAGGTCCCTGGTGCAGTCAATGGGCTTAGGTCAGTCTTCGCATTGTACCGCATTCCAGACGTTTCCTCAAGTCAAATTCTGATCCCTGCTTCAACAGGCTCTGAGGCACCAGAGGGCATGCAGATCATAGCACATTCTAGCTCGGCGCAGGCGCTGATGGACGAGTTGTTCATTCCATGGGGAGTGCAGTACGAACTAGCCCGCGGTGTCTCGCGAGGTTGGTTGTCGTGGAGCGATGTGACGAGAGTGCGCCTCGATGGGCTTCGAGGAAACAACCGAGACTGCGCGGCGAAAGTATCGCAAGTCTTTCCGCGCCTGTCGACGGCAGGCGGATTGCAGCCCGACCTACAACTCTGGTATGCACTTACAGTCCGCGATCTGTGACATCTGACAGACTTCGTGTGTAGGACGGAGCTCGACCGCGAAGAACTCGCCATCTGCGAGGGGCGACTCAGGGGACTGGGCCTCCACGGCGAATGGGAAGGGACCGAGGACTGGTACGGGGGCAAGATCCAGCAAGTCGCGCGCCTCGAGGAAGAGCACGGCGAATTCCGCCTCGTCCTCGCGCCCATGGAGATGCGCAAGTCGAACCGCTTCGCGCGATTCCTCGGCTCGCGCCGCATCCTGCAGGTCTCGATTCCGCGCGAGATGCGCAACACGCGCGGGGACGACCTCCGAAAGTACTTCACGCGGAAGTTCGTGCTCTGCGGGCGCGTGTTTGTCGCGTTCGGGGCGAAGGACGGGAAGGTGTTCTTGATGGAGACGAACGAGGACTACGAGCGCGCGGCGCGCACTCCAGGGGATAACCAGAGAATGTCGTTGGAGGAGTTCGTCGCGTGGCACAACCCGATGGACAAGAATGGCAAACAGGTGCGTGTACTCTTGTGTTCGGATCCGACCAGGCTTCATGATAATTTCGCAGGCCGTCTCAAAATGGGCTACTCGCTTCGACCTGGGATTGTCGATCTCCGTCCCTGCGTTGGCATTCGACCTCGACAAGATGTTCAACATCAATGACGAATGTGCGTCGCAGTCCTTCTCGGTGCCTTCGTATCATGTACTCATTGCGGTCTTTCAGTCGTGCCCGGTACCACTGGGAAGCGCTCTGCCGAGCACATCTATACCGACGGATGTGGTTTTATGAGCGGCGCCGCGCTCAGCGAGATCGGCAGACGGATGGGCTATGCGACCCGCCCCACGGCAGTACAAGGTCGAATCGCTGGTGCAAAGGGCCTCTGGATGCTCCATCCGCGCGACCGCGACCCCGCCGGCACTCCGAAGATCTGGGTCCGCGAGTCGCAGCGCAAAATCAACCTCGACTTCAACAACCTACATCCCGCCCATCGCATCTTCGACCTTTTGGCCCCGCCCCGCGTCACGCTGCCGAGCCGGCTCTCCCGCCTGACCATCCTCAACCTGGCGCACAACGGAGTGCCGACAGATGTATTCGTCGAGCTGATGAAGGAGACGCTCGACGAACAAGTGCGGGCGCTGACGCAGTGGACCCGACCCCAGGACATGCAGCTTCTATGGGCATGCGTCAACAGGATCGGGCACGTCTCTGCCGCGCGTATTCAGCAGTACGCACTCGGCGCATCGCGTGCTCTGGGATTGTCAGGTCGTATACGCGAGGACGAGTTCCCGTCGGATGAGCCGTCCGACCCTATTGAGGATCTGCTTGACGCTGCCGCCGAGGACGTTCTGCTAGGCGATGACGAGAGCGCTACACTCCTCGCTGAGCTAGAGCAGGCAGGCGCCATCGCTCAGTCGCTGCGGGACAAGTTCACGGGGGAACCACTCACCCTCCATGGCGTGGTATTGGATTTGCTCCAGGCGGGATTCAACCCCCTCCGACTCCCGCTGCTGTACGAGAAACTCAAGATCATCATAAGCAAAGTAATCGAGGACGTGATTCGGGAATTTCACGTTTCCGTCCCGCTCTCGGCCGAAGCGTTCATTGTTCCGGGTATGCGAGTTTCAGCTACTCGTTCATTCTGTACTACACTCAGTCTTGTGTACACCTAGACCCATACGGCGTCCTTGAGGAAGGCGAGATCCACTTCAAGTCCACGAAGGACCTCAAGCCTCCGTTGGAGGATCTTCAGCCCAATATTCTACTGGGTGACGTGCTGGTATGTGCACCATCCCGTGGTCGCTCAGACTCGGTCGTTCGTTCGCCTTCTCTGACATTGTCTCCATGAGATCTATCGCAACCCCAACCGCTTGCCGTCAGATGTGCAGAAGGTCTGTTTTGCTTCGCGGGCTTCGTGTGTACGAAGCTCACTCGCGCATCGTCGCACTGCTTTAGGTCCGCGCCGTACAGCATGAAAGCCTCGCTGATTACGTGGACGTAATTGTACTTCCAACGAAAGGTCCATGCTCTTTCGCGAGCATGCTCGCGGGAGGAGGTCAGTAGATCTATCTTGTCAGATTTGTACATCATCTCACGCGTCATTCTGCAGACTACGACGGAGGTGCGTACAGGCCGACGACTTCCCTTGACATTGTCTGAAACTCACACAGATGTTTGTGTCTGCATCTACGATCCGAGGCTCGTTCATACGTTCAAGAACTCGCCCCTCTCCCAGCCGCCAGCGGGCTTCCTGAAGGACAACTTCGAGGACCAGGGCAAGATCGAGCAGGTCACCGAAGTCGCTGCGCAGATGGCTCGGATGACCAATAGTCCTGATGCCCGCCGGATGAAGCTGCAGCACGCATTGCTGTCGGACGTATCCCTCCCTCCCGTCGGCGCCTACTCCGTTTTCCACGAGAACGCGGCGTATGTGCATGGGTATGACGCACCTCAGACGGTCCGGATTGCCTTCATGTCAGTGATTTTTGTGTCGTCGATGGAGGTCCGCTAACCAGTGCCGATACTCACAGGTTCAACACCATCCTTGACTCTCGTAAGACTGGTCTCCGAGTCAAGGATCAAGTCTTCAGAGCGGACAAACGCCAGTACGACAAGCAACGCCCGGAGTGCCTCTCAACATCCGCAAATGCCGACAGCGAGCTGGCTCGCAATGTGGCATTGAGGCGGCCAAACCAGCTCGGTCGCTTCGTCTTGGATGTCCTCTTGGACGAAGGCAAGAAGCTGCGGGATACCCATCTCGCAGACTACGAGAAGGTGAAGAAGTCACCCGCTTTCAGCGAAACTAGCGACCAGGACCTCCTGCGCCCTTATCATAACGTCCTGCGTCTCATGGACCATCCTTCGCTCATGCACGACCTCGCACTGATACGTACCCATGTTGAGGATCACATCAAGCGATGGCAAGCCCTCACCCGCGAGTCCAAGCCAAACCCGCAGACTCCCTCACGTTCCTCCCGTGCCAAGAGACATACAGGGGGACCTTCCAACATGGTGGACAGGCGGAACAGATGGAAGGAACTTGCACAATCCTTCGCTAGTGGCCCAAACATCGATCCAGATTCCACGCTTGCCCTCGTAGGCGATGTCGACGTGATCAAAGCATCCTGGGCGTATGCTGTCAAGCCGAACTTTGCATGGCGTATGGCATTCCAGAGTCTATGTCGTATCAAGGCGATCACCCAGGGTTCTGTGGCCATGACAGGGCGCTTTGCAGACTCGATGTCGATCTCGGCGTCAGCAGTGCGGGTACTCGAGCAGAGTAGGCTTGGGATGTCTTGATTGGCCAAGCACACACTGGGGAGTGACAAGGCTGCTCGATCTGTATCCTGCATCTGGGTTGTACCACTATATGTATTCTGCCTGTGCTGATTGCCTCTGGATGGACGCGCAGACTGCCTCAAGTGCGGCACCACTCAAGCCTATCGCATTCATGTTCAGCGGCAGATCTCGACTTTCACTCAACAATCGGGAGTAACACCGGCAACGGCTGCGGCTTGAACCACTCGACGCATTGCCTCAAAGCGCTGCCGGTGTCCTCCATCGGACTCAAGACATCCAGAAGCAATAGTGCATCCTATGAGATCCAGAAGCCATATCCCAAGCATTCTCTGAGGGTGTTCGAGAACAGTGGCACGTGACTCAAAAGCGAGCACGCCGTCCCCAATTCGCGGTAACGTCCTCGCGGCCAGAATACTACCTTCGTACAGTCAACACAGACCCAGAATCGTAGCACTCACCATACCTCCATTTACTGCAGACGCAGGTGGCATGATTTAGCAAGTGCGTAACGAGTCAGGCAAACCTGGCGATTCATTGACGCCTGTCAAATATCACACGTCAAGATCCCGACTCGGAGGGTTCAAACGCAGGCGTGTCGCTCGGCTTCGAATGCACTCCTGCAACGGTGCGCGCTTTCTCATCTTATTTCAAAGTCAGCCGTCCTTTCACTATAGATATTTCACTACATTCCCGTCTGTACTCTGTGCTGTCGCGAGGTGCGGGGCTGGTTCATCTACGCTAGGCCCGGGTGCCATGCAGATGCGCGCCGTTTAACTTCTGTTCCGTCAAGCAGCCATATGAGTTACCATGAGGTGATATTTCCACATCATCAGCCTCTAGGTCATCTGAAGGTTCCTTCCATCGTGAAGTGAGAGCGAGATGCCTCCAGCCTGAGGACTTCTTCGAGTCCCCTCGGGAATGCCTGACTTGCATTTCCTTCAAGCACGCTGCTTCATAGTAGTACTTACTCGAGCGCCTGGGAATTTGGACCCCCGCCGGCCGTTGCCGGCATAAGTATCCCTTGTGTACTGCGTTTATGGCAACGACCTCTTATTCGTCTTCTTTGCAGCTACTGTAACGATATTGATATGCATTCAAGAGCTATACTTCTGATGGCTGCAGCGACTCTCACGCATAGCACAATGAAAGAATGCGTCTGATCAAGCATGGAGAACCGCGGAGTCTTTGGTGCAAAGTGCGAGCATACGGAAGCGCATCAAGTAAACCGTGGAACAGGTGCTACGCACGTCAACGATTGGCAGCGTCCCTGGGCACGGACGTGCGGTACATTATCTCGTTCTCCTTTGTGCGTCCACCTGGTACTGAAAGCTACTGGTCGTCCGCACAGAACGGGCGCATTCTCGTGAAGACGCAATAACTTGAATCCCAGCACGGGATCAGTAGGGAAGAAGGACGGACGCGCGCCCGTGCTCTCCACTGCCGGAGAACTCTGCGGAGTTGCGAAGGCGTTCTCGCGAACACAGCTTCTTACACCCTGCGGGATCAGAAAGCATTGGACTCACACGGCGCCGGACCCATCGTGTCGATATGGGGCGCTTCTCGCCAAACCGGCGTCGGTTCTCGGATGTCCTTCCCATTACCTCGAAAGGACAGCGCGCACCAGCAACGCCGGTCAGAAGGCTGCGCTGCAGCTACTATCTGATTTTGAGCGAGATATTCCCAAGAACTCGGGCGAAAACCTCCAGCGGGGGATGAAAACTACTCTGCGGAAACATGTAAAAGAGCGGCCGACTGGATTGGCACGCCCCCATCTCTTCCTCACCTATGGAGCATTCCTATCTGCTCGCTGGACCCCTCCTCCTTGCTGCCTATGCTTGGTATGCTAAGCATCCCAAGGTATTGTTATCCGCATACGAGCCACGGGGCCCTCTGACGGTTATGTATACAAGATTCCGAAGGACCGTCTCCCTCCAATCGTAGACATACCGGTACGGTCTGAGCTTTGTCGATCCTCTTGCATGGAACTCATCACAGCAGCCCGAGGACATCTTCAGCAGGCCTCGGGAAGCATATGGTGAAGCACTCGCGACTTACGGCCCAGTTATTGGCGTTCGACGCAAGGGCAACGTAAGTTGCATCACGTTACTACACGCTCTCCCGTCCCTCATCGTCATCCAGCTCGAATACGTCGTGAACCACGAGTATGCTCGATACGTGCTCACCTGTGATCGTCTCTTCAGCTTTGAGCAGGGCTCAGCAGCGGTGCGTGCGTTCCTATGACTTCAAATCATATTCCTCTCACGCAGCGTCCTTTCTAGATCATGAACCTCCAGCCAATCATGGCGCTCACGGAAGGGACGCTCTTCCGAGACCTGCAGGACTTCGTCAGGGACGGAATTGTGGCCCGCATCGATGAGATCGTGTACAGAAGTAGGTCTTCTATCTATCCTAAATCACCGGTCCGTGGGTCATAACGGCGGTACCGTGTCAGTCTGGCCCTTGTTCCAGCGAGATGCGAAGGACTTCGTCGACCTCGCTGCAAAGGGGATCAAGACGGGAAAGCACCCCAGCTGCTTCGACCACTTCAAGGGGACCATTGCCGAGACTACGCTGATTCTGCTATTTGGTCAGGTACTGTTTTATGACACATTCGGGGCCTTTCATATTCCCTGACCGTCGCATGACTATCCGCAGGATTATGTCACGCACCGCAATCTGGAGGTCGTTGAGGAAGTGTCGAACGGCATGGCGGAACTAACCGGCCAGTACCAGAACTTCTCCCTCATTGGGAAGTACATCCCGATGCTGTGGATCGTATACACCTGGTGAGCGGGTTCCCAGGGTTCTCTCACCGATAGACGTTTGACTTCTATGATGCAGGATCAAAGTCATGCTCATCAGCATTCCCTTCGGCTTCTTGCGCACGTACGGCCCCAAGGTCTGGAAGGATATCGATCGCTACCAGAAGTTGGCTGCATCTGGAGACCTCTCGCCGAAGGATGAGGTACCTTCGTGGCGTCCATCCTCTACTCACCGCTTACTCATTGCACCCGTTTTCAGCCGAGGAATGTCCTTTATCTTATTGTGAAGACATACACGCCGCCGGACGGCAGAAGAATCGGTGTCTTCCGGAGGCTTTACATTGCTATCTTGTTACTCTGGTGAGTTCCTTCCCCCTCGATCAGACGCTCTCTGCTGAGCCGTCCTTCGCAGTCTGATCTTCGCCGCGGTCCACACAACGTGGGTTCCTCATTCACATCCGTGAGCCATGTGCTAATCGCGCCGGGGTTCGCAGCACTGTCGTCTCGCAATGGGTTCTGTACCAGCTCGCCGTGCGCCCAGAGTATCTAGGCCCGCTCCGCGAAGAACTCTCACGTGTTCTCGAAGAAGACGAGACAGGAGCCTTGCGCCTCACCGCTGCCTCCCTTCGTGAAGCTCGCTTGCTCGATTCGTTCATTCGGGAGGTGATGCGGCTCAAGGGCGACACCATCTCCACCATGCGGTACACCACCTGCGACGTGCCTCTCGGGAATGTGATCATACCCAAAGGTGCGTTGTGCCCCAGTAAGCACATACGTGTGGTCCTCGGCTGTTCCGAGAACTCTCCACCCGAGGGCCTTGGCAGATGGCTCATCCCCGCATTGCTGCAGGTCACTTCGTCACTCCGATGTCCACGACGGTGCACGAGAATCCGGAGGTCTTCGGCAATCACTCGCGCGAGTTCAACGGCTTCCAGTGGGCGGAGCAGAACAAGGAGGCGGTGATGACGGGCCCTGCCCACATCGTCTTTGGACTGGGCCGCTTTGCCTGCCCCGGCCGCGTGCTTGCGATAAACGGTGAGTGTATCCACACATCGGGTTGAGCACCACTCACCCTCCTCGTGCATGACAGAGATCAAACTCATTGTCTTCTCGCTCATTGCCCGCGCGACGCCCAAGCTTCTGGAGGGGAAGTTCGAGGTTACGGACCCTCTCAACACGGTGCGTCAGATTCGCCGTTCTGCGCTTCGGCTTCAGATCGCTCATGCAGATTTCCTTGGACCGCAGGTCACTCAGCCTCCGAAGGGCACCCTCGTGCTGGTCCCCCTGGAGAAACCTTACCTCTAGTCTATCCCGGCGAAGCTGTCAATTAGGCATCTCACCCCACAGGACGCCACCCTCTCCTCATCGCAGCCCATTCTCGGCGAAGCATATCCTGCTTTGCTAGACTCAGGGAGGGCGGCCGGTCCTCGCTCTCGCATTGCTTTCTTGCTACCACCCCAATCGTCACCCCATAACGCTTGTTGTTGTACGTATTATCGCCGACGACCCAGTCGCCGCTGTACCATCCATGTAGAACCACGCCAACCCATCCGATGTATCCGAGTGTGTACGCTTCTTAGCCTATGCGGGCTGGCCCGAGAGGCCCGGGGTGGCTGCGGGTCTTCGCAGCTTCTGAGCGACCCAATCGATCTTAGCTTTGCCCGTTCGCACGCAAGCACGCAAGGCCGAACCTTCAAAATCAGGGCAGCGAAATTGCCATCGGCGGAGGACTTCGGCGAAGCGTGCTATTGTTTTCGCGATGTACTTCCCATATTTGCAAGCGGGGGACAGTACGCGCCATATGCCCGTCCGCCGCGTTCGCAAGTGGAGGTTCTGATCACAGATACCCCCAGATCGTGCTCGCCTCTATGCATGCTAGAGGAGCTTCGTGACCACTAGTGAGCCTTCTGTGCCTCGATCACAGCAGGTCGGAGGCCATCCGTACCGCATCTGCAGAACTCGCTAAACTAGGAGTAGCCCGAAGCACTTCGCCGCGCAGGCTTCGACCCTCGAATTCCCCAAGCAAATGAACAGGTATAGATTAACAAGATCCTACTGGTAGTCCGCGTGGTAAGAGTTACAGAGCAAGGAGCGTGATGCCAGGACAGTGAACACAAGGACAGCAATGATGATGGAGTGCATAGATCTAACAGCGAGGGTCGTGAACGGAGAAGAGGCAGAAGCACAGCGGCTGCCGGTGCTAGCCCCAAAGTCTAGCGGGTGAGTACAAGTAATCCGTACGTATATGACGAATAGCACGGGTGAGTCTTCCAGGCGAGTTACCGAACAGATTCCGACCGAATACCCTGGAACAAATAACAGAGCACGCACAGCAGAAGTCCAAGAACCTAAGAGTGGAGACGATAGACGAGATAGGGCGTGCAGGACGCTTAGACACGCTTGTAGGCCTACAGAGAGCGTGCAACATCAGAAGTCGTGTCGCCTCCGAGATTGGAAGACGAGGAAATACCTTTTTGATGCGGCGACGCTTCAGCCTCTTGCTCAGATAGTGCGCCATACCCTTCAGGTCGTTGTACATGAAGAGCGGGATGACCACAATCATCACAGGAATGGCGATCTCCCAGAACCTGCACGGCACCGTCAGAACATATCGCTCGCGCTCTGACATGGAGCACTCACAAAGCATCGCTGTGTTCCTGCACCGAGTCCATCCGGACGAAGTTCATCCCCTAGAAGCAGCGTCGTCAGCTTACAATCCGGGCAAAGGCCTACCATCGATGGGGCCCTGGGAGCGCACAAGGGAGCATACGTACGAAGTACCCCGTGAGCAGCGTCAACGGCATGAAGATGATAGTGGCGAGCGTGAGCCGGCGCCTAGAAAGGAGTGCCGACGTTAGCCGCTGGACTTCTCGACTTCGCACACACACGCCGCGCGCCGCGCACCCCTGCGCGATGCAGCAAGCGGTATCTCCGCTGCCCCTCTCGGGCCAAGTCGCCGAGCCACGTAGGCGGGACGGGGACCACGAGAGCGGGGCAGGAGGGAGCCGAGGCTGGGGGAAGTGCGGCGCGGACCGCGATCTAGCGAACGGTAACTCACATCGTCTCGTTCATCTCATAGGACACCATCTGCGGAACGGGGAGAGTGAGTCGAGAAAGACGTCAAACGCTGACAGCCGCACGGTGTAGCAGTCGCTGAGAAGGGGCACTTACGTTGAACGTGTAGTTGATCAAGTTCTCCGTGATCCCTGCAATCATGTCGAGGCTCGTCAGGATGTATTCCATGTGGTCATGGACGTCGGCCTGTAAACGTTCGAGTGGTCGGCAGAAAGGCGGAAATTTCCACATTGCATCCGCAAGGACAACACCGCCGAGTCAACGCCGAGCACAATGAAGAGAGCAAGCTACGTACAAGGTAAATCTTCGCCTTATGGCTCATGTACCCCTCGACCTTCACAGCGGGGTCTGGGTTCTGCCTGAGCGCGATCACTCGATCGACGTCGTACCGCCGCAAGCCGTAGATGACCGTCTTGATTGGCTCCAACGTCCGCTTGTGCAGGATGAGGTCTCCTTGGAGGATGTGCACTGCGGACAGATGGAGGTGAGCCCACACGCCCGTCGCACGGTCATGTACACCACTTACATCGGCGAACAGTTTTCATGCTCGGTTTCAGGAGCACGGCCTGCTCGATCTTCAGGATTCGGCTCTGGTACTCATCGACAACCTCCAAAACTTGGTCGACAACTGCAGTACAAGAACCATCAACCCCACCGTTCAGCATCCTGAACGAATGTCGCAACTGACCGAGATCTAGTAGGGACTGCACGAGCAGCGACGGGTCCGCCGTCGTCCGCAATCCGGTATCGCGTTGACGCAGCCGCTCGGTGATCGGCGCAGTCATTCCAAGGGTATTATCTATACATAGGCGGGTCAGTCAACCAGCCACTCAATCCTTTTCCCCACTCCGAACGAGAATAGCTCTCGCACACCACTCACCTTTATGGATAGAAATGACGGTCCCGTCCCTGAACAGGAATATGCACATCGGCGCGACCTTCACATTCACGCGGTCCCCGCGCTTCAGCTCCCTGAGCAGCTTCCGGTTGCGCGCGTTCATCTTCGCCTTGTCGTCCGCCTCGATCCCCGCAAAGCGGCCCGCGACCGCGACCGCCGGCGGGCTCTCCACGTCCGCGCGCCCCGAGCCGCCGAACCGATTCCGCAGCGTCCCGCCCCCGCCCCCGCGTTTGGTGGAGTAGCGCGACGCGCTCGCGCTCCCGAACACGGTGCGCTCGTCGTCGGCCTCCGCCTCGGCCGCCGTCTCCTGCGCGGGGGCCTTGTTGAAGTCTGACTCGTCGTCGTCCGAGTCCGAGTCCTCGATGTTCATGGGCGACTCGGAGCGCGGGAGGTGCGCGAACGTCGGCGCGCCCGTGTCGTCGTCGTTCGCGAGCGAGTGGCAGAGCACGCGCAGGAAGAGGTGCTGCGGGTAGTAGTCGGCCTTTGAGCGCGCGTGCCCGCGCTGGTGCAGCACGTCCTCGAGCGCGAGCGGGTGCATGTCTGGATGTGGGATGTGGAGGTCAGCTCACTCATCCCGACCCGCGAACAGCCAGGCTCCTCCGTAGCAGACCGCAATGATGATAGATGCATACTTACCGTATTTCAGAGCGAGCGCGCTAATAATATCCCAGCTGATCCCGCCCACGTTGATCCACCGCACCTTCACCCACGGCTCCCTGCGGCTCGCATTGGGGTCGGCGAGGAGGCGGATGAACTCCGCGTTCGTCATCCGGCCAAAGCTCGTGCGCATCGTCGAGTAGTCGTTCACCTCGATGAGGCACTGTTGGCGGATGTGGCCGTAGTTCAAGAACGCGGACGCGCGGCGCGGGTCGACGCCGGGCTCTGCACCGATTCCGCGGCGGACCATCAGCGAAGACGTCCGCCGCATGGCCATGACCTTGCGCACGGTCGAGCGGAACCGCTCGGTGGGCGTCATGAAGGAGGGTCCCCGTGCGCCGGTCTGCGAAGGGAGGGGCGGCAATGTCGACGTTACGGGCGACTTTTCCTTCTCGCGCGATCGACGAGCATCCTGCTCGGAGGTCTGGATGAGTGCTGGTGCTGACTGCATGTCCGCGTTGTCAAAGGTTGGCCGGGAGCCTGGCAGCCTATCTGTGCTGGTTGGTTCCTCGTAGACAGGTGAAGTCGCCAGGTATTCGTCCTCTGGATCGGGGGTGAGCGAGCGCCCTTCCGAGTCGCTGAAGCTGTTCTCGCGAGGCATGCTGGCCGTCGTCCCAGTGAGTCTTCGTCGTCGTCAGCGCAATGCAAAGGAAGAGAAAGAAGGAAGGAAAGGAGGGTGGGGAAAGAGGAGAGTATCTGGAGCGGTGTTGATGTGGAAGAGGCGGGGCACGTCGCCATCGCGCTCCTGGACCATGCCTCACGGGCGCTAACGTCCCTTGGGATGCCCCTTTCCTATATTCGGTTCCCGATCAGACCGTCGCGCGTTGTATGACGCTCGCGCCCACGGCCGTTCGCATTGCTCTCGTCCCTTCCTCTGACTTGTAATCTGACTTGTAACTCCGGCCGCCGGAATGGAGGTATCATCATGAGCACTGGCTGACGATGCTGCCGACCGAAGAACCAGAGGCTCTGTCGATGCTGCACTGGGGCCTTGCGTGGAGGAAACGGCGATGGTATGTCGTCACCACGGTTTCCACAACTCAAATTCTACGCCGTACCCGGTGTATTTGGGCCGGAACGAGAACATCGAGTACTGTATCAACGTGGTCAACACGGTGCTACAGAAGGCATGACTGCTGAGTGAGCCTACCTGTACAAGCTCAGAGTTGTAATCTTCGTGGCGACAAACGTGTTAAGTAAGTGTTCGTACGCCTCGACGCTTTTGTGGACCAGCTGAGCTCACCGAGTAGTACCCCGGCATATAGTGTCTCGTCAAATGCTCATGCGAGATCCACCACCGTCGGTGAGCACGTCGCATACCGGAAGCCACGCCTTCCCACTAAGAAGGTTGGTGCATTGCAGTCAAGGTGCATTCCGAGCATACCGCGCGCGCGGGCGCAACATACGGACGTCTGGAGTTTCCTCCGCAATTTCGGCGAGAGCCCGTCCCTTCAAACAGAATCGACGAGGATGTCGATCATAGGAACAGGTAATGTTCGGGGTTGTGGTCGGTTTCCATGACTGCTGTACCTTCGCATCTCGACCGCAGCGCAGACGTGTTGGCCGTGGGAGGCAGGTGTACAGCGTCGAGGTTGGATGTTGTGGTATGAGGTCAAGAGAGGATGGGACGACATACGGATCCTCTTGGTTGGGCCACGCATACAGAGCCATATAGACTCAAACAAGCATGCGATCGCCAAGAAGCCGAGGACGAGCGGAACGAAGAGTGGCTCGGCAGCCAAGTCGATCCCGCGCGACGCGTCCAGGACGTGATCATCCGCGCACGTGACCGCGTTCCGCATCTCGCAACCACCGCAGCGCCTCGCAGCTGGCCTCTGCAATTCGAGGTCGCAGGTGCTTGCCTCTCCCGGTATCAGTGATTCCTAGCCCACCAACCACATTCCTGTGCAAGATCTCTTCATTCTCTCACACAATGTGTGCAGATAACAGCGCAGGCACTGTATCAATCATTCTTCATGAAGTGTTGGTTGGTACGCCCGGTGACAGCACCGTCCGGTTCGGACAATTCGAACCCCTCGACGCGGATCGATGATAGTCCCAATGTCGACAACTTCAAATTCGTTTGGGAGTACGCCGTATACACCCTCCCGGGCACCCCGGGAGCCCTCACTTCGTCTTTCTCCTCCATCTTCTCTGCTCAGCTTGCGCTGACCCTTTATCCCCAGTTCTCTGCGGCTGGACCGTCCCTTTCTGACATTCCTTCATGTTAAATGTCTGGCCGGTCCAAGGCATGCACAACATGTCATGCCTCCTGCGCACCCTCCTTGCCGTGCTCTTGCTACTGCTTCCGCTAGGCGGTGCGCCAGCCGCAGCGTACCCCGTCGATCGAGCCATCGACGACGAGCTCGGGGACAGCGCGACTGGGCTCAAGTTAATCTACTCTCCGCCTGACGCTTGGGTACAAGGCACCGCGACATCTGGGTCTATCGGCACTGAGCACGCTTTCGAAGGGACGTTGTACCACGCTTCGATGAACGATCTCCCAGACCACAAACACCGGACGACCACTGCGGCATTGACCGGCAGCGCTCTCCATGTATTCTACATCCTCGCGAACACACAACCCGCGACCGCAGACCACTCCGCAACTCTCACCTTTCCCGACAAAAACCACGTCGGATCCTTCATCCGCATCCCGTACGACAGCACTTCCACCACACAACACGACGTCCTCGTTCACGGGAACGGCGACTTCGCAAACGCCCCACACACCATCCGCATCGAGTCTCCCAACAGCCTAAGCTCGCGTCTCATCTTTGACCAAATTCCGCGCGTGGTGTACGCGCAGAAACGACGATCCTTCAGAGGCGGGGGACACAGCGACTTCCGCCAGGACGATGATTCGCGCGAAGCCAGCGACGATCATGGCGGGCATGGCGGACATGACGATGGAAACGGGGAGGGGAGACACCGTGGAGAAGACGACGACTCATCAGCATCCGCGTCTTCGCCCGAGCCTTCGTCCGCATCCATATCTGCTTCGACGAGCGCAGCATTCGCTTCCGACTCTTCCGAGTCCGCTTCGTCCACTTCATCCCCTTCGGCAGAACAGGCCCCTTCCCCAGACAACTCCGACAACTCCAGCGACGGAGGCGGCGGGAACGACTTCCACGGCTCGCACAACGGCCCTGGCCCGGGCAACGGCAGCGACAACGGTCCCGGCGGAGGAGGGGGGAACCACCACCACCCCTCCAGCGCAAGCACCGCGGGCATCATAGTAGGCGGGACGCTCGGCGGCGTCGGCGTCCTCGCCATCGTCCTCGCTGCGTTCATCTACTTCCGCAGGCGGCCGCGTAGGAGCGGGGAGGGGATGGACGACGATGAGAAGGGGTTGGGATATGGTGGGGGTCGGGCGTTCTCGATTCGGCGGGGTGGGTGGGGGTATGAGAGGGAGGGCGGGTATGGAGGCGGGATGCGTCGCGAGTCTTCTGATGTGGGGATGCACCGGCCACAGAGCGAGCGTGCATGCTCGATAGTCGAGACGGACGTCGTGTCGGAGGGTACGTCGTCCTCTACTTTCCCCATGCGAACGCACGCTCATCCCGCGTCGACAGTCCCATCCCCATCCGCCACAACAGAGCACTCCCCAGCCCCTTCACTAGCACGCACGCCCTCCTCCAGCATCCGCGCGCAACGCCACGCCGAGCTCGCGTACCAAATCATCGCGCTCCAAGAGCAGATGCGCGGCCTCCACGCCGACCTCGCCGAAGCCCGACTTCCCTCTGACACCCCAGCTCCCGGCCTTACACCGCAAGCCCCGCCCCTCCCGAGCAAGGTTGCAGGATTCGGCATCGGGCTCGCGGCGAGCACGCCGGGGGAGCGGGTCATGCAGGACGAGATCGCGGCGCTGCGCGAGGAGGTGGCGAGGCTGCAGATACAGCTCGAGGTTGAGCGGAGGGAGGTGCAGTATGCGGTTGGCGAGGTCCCGCCGCCGAGGTATGACGGGCCGCCGCCCCGTCCGCTGCCGGAGCCGCGTGCGCCGGTGTGATTGAATGGGATTGGGATTGGGGTTGTTTGGGATTGAGGTTCGGGCACGGACGGGAGTGCTGTGTATACTATATTGTGCGATATGGACGTCAGCGACGCAGTCTATGTATCATTTTGGCAGCCTACTCTACTCACCTTTCGTCGAATTATACTCACGCCAGCAGGCGTTCCAAAAGCGTGTGCACGAGTAGCGACCCATGCAGTCGGAGATGAGCACTACCCAAGCACACAGAAAGCCACGAAGATACACATTATCAGTCAATTCATGCTTGATGGGCTCTGTGATCGCATATACCTACCTCTCGTGCTGAGAGCTCATTGCTCTACCAAAATCCAGCTCGTCCCGCATCCAGCCCACACCTTCAGCACTTGCCCACCTACTTCACCACTCTCCTCGCGCGGCCAGATCTTGACGGGTGCAGCGACGTCCTCTATCCCGCCCGTGCCCAGGTTGCCGTGTTCGTTCCAGCCCCATCCCCAGACCTCCCATGAGGCCTCGTCGCGCTGAATGACGCAGAGTACGTGCTCGCTTCCGCACACCATGTCCACGACCTGCCTCGGGCTCAGCTCGAACGGGAAGCGGACTGGACCGAGTGTTCCCTGGCGCTCATGGAAGTCGGACCCGCGTCCCAGCTGGGAATGGGTGTTGCTCCCGGTGGCAACGATCTGGCCAGTGCGGAGGAGCGCGTACGTGCCGTTCCACGTACATCCCACGCGTTCCACGTCCCGCAACGCGTCAACTCCTTCCAGCTGACCCTTGCGATTCGAGCCAAGTGCACAGAGCGTCCTATAGGAGAGCAGAACGACGGTATGCTGATTCCCCAGGGCCAGTTGAGTCACTTCTTCAGGCGAGCGTATAGGTACCAGATGCGGAGACGGTACGAAAGGGATGGGACGTCCGGAAGGGCTGGTGAGGGCTCCTAGCTGGCCATGGCGCGAGGTTCCCCAGCCTGCGCAGAATGTTTCCGTAGTTCCGTCCGCGCGGGTGAGGCGGACGTGCACAATGGTATGGTGAGGTCCAGCAGACAGTGCAACGACAGTCAAGTGGTCGCCCGCCGTCCGGGAAGGCACAAAATTGTCAACAGGGACGACATGGACGGGTGTGTCCGTCTTCTGAGCTCGTGCGTCACCTATACCGAGGTTCCCGAAGTCGTCTGCGCCCATGGACAGCAGGACGTCACTCCCTCCTGGGCGGGACAGTACAGCGTAAGACGTCTCCCATCCTGCGGCAACGAGGCGCACCATGTATCCCTCAAGACATATCCCTTTTGGACTTCGGATGCTATCCAAGCCCAAATTCAGCGGTCTGAAGACGGAGGTCGCGTCCGCTGTGTCTGTCGTGGTCTTCTCGAGATCCGCGAGGTACGAAGGTCCGAGCTGACCTCGACCCCCGTCGCCGCATCCCCATAATTCCGTCGCGCCGTCTGCCTTGCGCAGCAGCGCGAGTGTATGATTTGCCCCGCACGAGATCTGCTCGATAGCTACCATGTCTGATGGCAGCGCACCTGGCGCAGAACCGGCGAAGATGCAAGGCGTGAAATGGTGCGCATCCTCGAGATTGCCAGTCGCGAGTTGTCCACGAGCATTTGAGCCTGCAGAATACAGAGAAAGAATAGGCATTGCGCGCGCAGGCTATAGCATGGAGGACGAGAGAGGAGCAGATGGTGGTCTGGATGAAGGCTGGTGACTGTGGCTGAGACGCGCGCGAGCAAGTGACGTTAGCCGTGGACACATCTCTTCACTTTCCCCCATGTTCGGTTCCGCACAACTCTCACCCGCACCACCACCACCACCATCCACGAAACGAGTCAACCAGAGGAGCAGTTGAACGTTCTCAAATCGTCCGCAATGTCTGCTGCTCCGAGATGGGTCGAGGCCATCAACAAGGCACTAAGCCACCCCGATAACAAGGGGAAGATCAGTGAGTGCAGCAATCACAGCTGTTCATGTATAGTACAGTATATGCTTTGCTCATACACGATTGCATGTCAGTCTACCAGGTCGCGACGGTTGACGCGCAGGGCGCGCCCCACGTCCGCTCGCAGGTGCACCGCGCGTTCACGAAGCCGGACGGACGTCCTGACCTACCGCTCCTCGTCACCTCAACCGACGCACGCACGCCCAAAGTCGAGCAGCTCCGCGCGAACCAGCGCGTCGAGATCGCCTGGTGGATGGAAGGCTCCCAAGACCAGTTCCGCCTTACCGGCTTCGCGCGCACCTTCCCCTCTCCCTCCGCTTCCGGAGACATATCTCACCCTACGCCCATCCCTGAAGGCGCCGTCGCGCTCAAGACGCTCGAGTCGCAAGGCTTCGATTGGGAGGCGAAGCGCCGCGAGTTGTTCAACAAGATGAGCCCGGGCATGCGCGCGAGCTGGTGTGTCCCACAGCCGCCTGGCTCCGCCATCGGGAGCTACGAGGAGCAGAAAGAGTGGCCGCGCCAGGTTCCCTCCGAGCCGGAGAGCGAGGAGGATAAGAAGAACGCAGAGATCGCGCTGAGTCGCTTCGCGCTCATGCTCATCGAACCGTTCCAGGTCGATTGGGTCGAGCTTGGCATCCAGCCGAACCGTCGTACCGTCTTCACGAGGGAAGGGGAGAAGTGGACTGAGCAATTGGTCGTCCCCTGACTCTCACTGTCGAGGGGGAGCAAGATGTAGTGACTTGAGAAGAACGCGTCTGTACTCATAGAGGATGGATCCGGATGTATGATACTGGTCAAAATCGCATTTGTATCGAACACCTTCGCTTGGACGGGCGCACAGTCTTCGCTGGGCTGGCACACGATGGCGCAAACGCATACTATGGCTGAACAGCATAGTCCATGCAACGCCTTAGCAGGTATGTCGCCTCATGTCGTCGCATGTACGGTGAGCTCACACCCGAATTTCGCATGGCTCACGTTTAGTGCAATGGGAGCTGTTTCGTTCATGCTCAGATCTAGAGTACAGCCATAGCACCCACAACGATGCTTCCGACAATAGTTGCCGCGCCAGCTACCAACGCCCTGGGGACCTGAAGACCTGTAACAGCATAGCTGGTCGATTCCCATGCTGGTGAGTGAAGGTTTCCCGAACGAGAGGAAGGATTTGCTTACTTGGTCGCCGGGGCCGCAGTGAAGAGATGGCCGGCGAACGTCGTCGGAACGCCACTTGCTGTGCCGGTCGCCAGAGTGATGGCAGAGCCGCCAATGGAAGATACCTCGACGAGCATGGTGCCGTCAACGTCTAAGCGCAACTGCGTATCAGCATAGAGGATTCCCTCCGTTTGGATAGCCGGCTTACCTGCGATGAACAACGATAGCTGTGTTTCCGAGGTGGGAATGGCAGTCGCTGCTTGTGCCATCACGGCCTCAGCTGCGCGTACCAGTGAGTACTAGTCTTTTTGCATGTATATCGGTTCCATGGGTGCTCACCTTCAGCTATCTGTACAGTCTGCGTCCCGACTGGTCGCCATGGTTGTGGTCAACACGGCTTATCCTCACGGCATAGTGCGCAGTCTTACCAGCTGAGAGCAGCGTCGCTTCGTTCGCCTGTACTATGGACAGGAGCTGATCGGGAGCAATCGTCGCGCCAGCAGCTGTGTACGACACCAGGGCTCATGAGCATGGTGTACGCAGACCCATGGGCGGGTTGAGCTACTCACTGAGCCCCGAGACTGTGACGGTAGTGTTCCCGACTGATGGACCGTCTATCAGTGAGTCCGCGCAGTGACCGTACGATATTTACGACGTACATCCGCTCGGGACGGTAAGGACCGCTATAGAAGGGGAAGGCGCGTTAGACGACTGTACACGCCGGACGTATGCTCAGCAAAGCCCACACGTACTGGCAGTTCCGTCTCGCTTCGCCGCCGGTGCAGCCTGTGCACCGAGGACGAGCACAGAAAGCGCGAAAAAGGCATTCATGAACATGATGAAATGAAGGAAAGTCGGTAGCAAAAGGCTAGCACCAGGCTAAGACGAAGACAAACGGCCGCGAGCTCGAAAGAGGTGAGAGGCGTGTGTCGCCTGCTTATATGCCATACTAGAACATCGGATGTCCCTGGTGGCCGTGAGCGCGGACGGTGCGCAGCGCTGCCATGGGGAGTGCCTTCTGGCTGTGATCAGCCCATGTTCTCCTGTACGCGGTACGCATCAGAGATGTGAGCATCTGAACTAGACTGCGTACCGCCTTGAAGAGCATTGGCGGATGCAATATATGTGCATGTCGCTTCTTCGGACGTCTATGAATAGGCCGTAGCTTGGAGACGTCGCAGTCGACTGTAAGAAGGCCAGCTCACACTCGTATCCTCACTGAGGTCTAGACAGCGCAAGTAGTCGCGGCACGGAGACACTGCAGAGGGACATGAGGAAAGGAAGTATCAACAATGCTAGCTGATCAATCACCTGGTCATCAAATTCATCACTCACGTCAAGTACAGGTCGGGATGCTGAAATCGCTTACAGCCTCTCATAGGAGTACAATGATCTGTGATCAGAGGGCTGTCGAACTCCCAGGATATGGACGACCATTTGTTAGCTAGATGCAAGGCATCTGTAGCTCATATCAAGAAACTGTTGCAATGTCCCACGGAAGAGGTGCGCCCGCGAATGTTAATCACGACATGACCTGTGCACGACATGACCTGTGACGTGGCTATACAGAGATATCATGAGCTCAAGAACAAGAGACCCACAATCTCCATGCAGCACTTGGTGTACTTCCCATTAGCGGACGCGAAAGCCTGAGGAGTGGACGTAGGCACGCTAGCGGGATTGGCTTCAGTCACCACAGCATACATGAGAGCCAGCAGACCTGACGGAGGAAGCGTAATTGCACACCCAGCAGATGAGAATCGTATCGCACCCGCCATGAGACCGGCCTTGGAAGTTCGCTTGAACTTCGAATGGCGCTGATGTTTGTGTGGTCTAGGCAGTGTCGAATCAGGTTGATATCGCTCGGCCTCGATCGCGAGGCCGTTCGGCATAAGCATGCATCGGCCCCTGGAGATCGACCTTCCCAAGAGACTTTATACTAGTCGTCCAGAAGGGCCGATAAAGCCAAATCTACGAGACGAGAAGCGGCTCAGTCAGTATTCGCTACGAAATAGCACTTGTGACTCTGTGGAACCACCTTCGAGTTGGGTCGTTCGGTTGCCCTGCATATCAAGCCTGACAAGCATCAATGAACCCTTTTCGATATCTTCAAAGCTCCCAAGCACAGCATTAGGCTCAACGTGGAGGAAATGTTCTGCAACTCGTCGAAGTGAATGCAAGGTCGTGTCTGCTGAGGGTGGTGTCTCTTCAGAATCAGAGGAGCAATAGTACGGCGGGCGTCTTTAAGTGCGCTGCCATTTCTGGTAACTAAGTTCGCCAATTCGTCTTTGGGTGGATTGCAGATAGATATAACACCGCTCTCATGATGGCGCACCAATCGTTGAGAACAAGGAGCCCGTCTACCCTTCTACTTTCGTTAAAGTATCGCAAACGCACCAAAGGCGATACTCCCGATGACAGCAGCAGCTCCTGCAACCAATCCTCTCGGAACTCGCAAATCGGTGACGGCGTGGCTAGGGACGTCCCACCAATGCCATCAGCAAAACCGCGCAACAATTTGCACACCCATGTAAGAGCTGATATACCCAGCAGACCTCTGCAAATGTTGACTTCTCTGGTTATTGCATACAGGACCGCTGTAGTGATTGGCTAATGGTTTGCGTGAATGGCCCGCCTTTGCAGAGGCTCACCGCGGTCGACGATTATAGCCTCGTCTGGCTAATATACCCGGCGCTCGCTGTGTTTGTAGACCTTTCCAAACCTCTGCAGGGACCACATCCTATGGCATTCGGGATTCCTACTGCTTCGTAGTAGCTCATGCCAGCGCAATGAGACAAATGGACAAATATATTGTTTAACTCGCAATCTAAATACAGTCTACAACTATCATGACTGAGCAGCAGTGTGGTCCAACCACAGCAGAGGCGGAACGAGACGAGCGGAGAGTATGGTACAGTGGATACGGCGCGAGACGGGCAGAGACGAAGCAAGGCGAATGAAGAGGACTCACGCGAGGCAAACGGAGAGGAGGCAAGCAGCGAGACGGGCCGGGAAGGCTTGAGTAAGCAGATAGTCGACGGGATGGCAGCAGTGGTTGAGTTTGACACTCACCGGTGCTAAAAGAGGCAAATGTCTCGCTCGCTATGTGTGCTTACCTAGGTGACGGAGAAACTACACACTGGTTAGCAGAGTACCCGACATGACGACAGACCTGGGCGACAAACGGATCTCGGATCCGAGCCAGGATGGAGGGATGAGCACACCTGAGTAGCGCGGCTGATGAGATCGCGAGCTTAACACGAGGGGATTGGAGACGGGGAGACGAGAGTGGGGGATGAGCTCGAGCGAACGCGGCGAGAGCGGCTCGCTTTATGAGTGAAAGCGAGGTGGCGCAGGAAGGAAGGAGGTGCGGAGTTTCAATTACCTTCCTGAAAAGGCATGCAACTTACCAGATATGGAATAAAGTCTGTGGCCGGAGTGAAGGCACTCCGATTCCGCCCTTGTAGATCGGCACTACGCTCACTGACACGGAGCCTTCGGCAATACATTTGCATGGCCTCTGCAAGCGGTTGTATACTATGGGAGCAGTTGGTTACAGAATACATTTTTGTGTCATCCCTGGCAAAGTCTGTAAAAGCCACAGGGCAAGGGCAAAAGTAGACAGGATCTGACCAACATCAGTAAAGTGGTGGTTGGGCTAGGCAGCCCTGCGATCTCCTGGACGCGTCCTAGACTGCTAGATCGACTTCACTTGCAGTGCTCAAGGCACCGTCCAGGGCGTCCAGCCGGGTTTATTGCTGGAGTGTCGGAACCGTCTTGACGCGGCTGGTGAAAGCACCGAACTTGATAGTTCAGTGCGTTCCAGGAAATCCAAGGATTCCCAGCCAGCCACAGGACTTCACAAGGTCGTCTAGCCGGCGTTTCTGAGATGCATTTAGCCTTCATTGTGCATAGGTCCAGGACGTCAGGACACTCTCAGGACGCACTGGGATCCATCCAGGACGTCAGTGCACTCCCAGGAGCGTAGCCGTTGACAGAGTCTAGCGCGTCAGTGATGTCCTAGCAGACAACATGTACAACCCCCCATATACTACCGGCAGAGTATCCTAGTCCTCCAGCACGATCCTAGGACATCCAGGGACTTTCAGGAAAACCAGCACGCACCAGTGCCGGTGTATCGGCAGCAGGACATACAAAATGAGGTGTATTCTGTCTAGCTGTAGATGCACATAACACTTGAGATAGGGCGACGATCGTGAAAGCTCATAGGGGGCCAGCAGGGTTGCTCAGTGCAGAGACGGGCTCGTGGGTGAGCGAAGACAAGGAGGAATAGGAGGCGTGGAAGACGACGGTTTGGATGTGGAAAAAGAGCGACGATGCGGGCGGTGAGATATATCCGAGTCCAGCTCGAATGAGAGCGGTCCACAGGGCGTGATCGAACGTCTGCAAATGTTGAGACCGAGATGCGCACGGAGATGGATCCGACATACCTACGAAGTGCCTGGACGGTGCCTCCCCGAGAGCCACTACTCGGCATCCGAAGCGGGTTCGCCGGTGAGTTCATCGTCGCGGTCGCTGCTCTCACTGCCGGCACCTTCACTCTTGCTTGGAGTGTCGTCGCTGCTGTCGTCGTCGTCGTCGCCGTCAGTTCCGCCATTGCCATCGTCGCCCCCGTCGCTGTCCTCTTCGTCGTCGCCCTCGTCACCGTCGTCGCCCTCAGCGTCTTCGTCTTGGTGATCACCCTCGTCGCCGTCGTGGCCATTGCTGCCGTCGTCGCTGTCATTGCCGCTGTTGCCGTTGTTGCCGTTGTTGCCATTACCTTTGCCTTTCCTCCTCGGAGCCTCGTCAGTGCTGCCCGTGCTGGAGTTGTCCTTGCTGTTCTCCGAGTGCATGCTCTTGCCGTCGTCGCTGCCGTCGTCGTCGCTACCGTCGTCGTCGCTGCCGTCGTCCGCACCGCCGCCTCGCCTCGCGTCATCCGGCCCGTCCTCGTCCATATCGCTCCCATTCGGCTCGGCGGCATTGACGAGGTCGACGAGGTTGACAGCACTGGGACCCGGGCCTGAGGCGGACTTCCGGGTAGCCTTTTGGAGCTTGTGCTGCACGGGCTTTGGCTGCTCGCAAACATCGTCGTCTTCCTCCACCTCGAAGAGCTCGTCGCGGCCGATGCTGTGCTTCTGCGAGTCGTCCTCGGTTGCCGGCGGCGGACCAGACGCATGTGCGGCCGCCGCGGTGAGCAGCTTCAGCATCTGCTTGTCGGTGATAGTGGAGGCGGACTTCACGAACGACACGGTCTTGCTGAGGAAGTTGTTTGCACTGAAGTGCGTCGCCTCGCCGCTCATCTTGCCGGTGGCCTGGTTGCGCTGCAGTGGGATCAGCGGCTTGCCTTTGAGATTCAGCGTGATCCTCCCGTCCACCCAAAGATGAATCACGCGCTCGACCTGCATGGTATCGTTCAGTGTTCGTGATGCCAGGGCTGTCGTTGAGGCTTACTGCGGCACAAATCAAGCCGATTGCACCCACCGGGCGGTGTGGGAATGTGGGGCGCACAGGATGATCAGGATCGTACAACTCCGGCATGTTCAGCGCCTGAGCGGTCTGGTCCAGGTGTGTCGCCAGAAGCGGTAGGATGAATGGACTGTGGAAAAGCCCCTGGTGACGCGGAGGGATAAGATGAGGACCGGCCAAGGAGAATATACACTCACTTTCTTTGGAGTACTGCCAGTGGGGTCTTTCCAGACGAACTGGTAGTTCGGCAAGATCTGGCTGCAGAACTTCGCACGAGCCGCCTCGATCTCCTTGGTGTTGCCCTTGAGCTTCTCGTCGTATCGTGTGGCGCTGGAGGCCGCGAAGCATGACTCGAAGACCGTGATAGCTGACGATCCTATGGCGCTTCGCCACTCATAGATCCGTTGCTTTGCCTGCGGAACTCAAGTGAGCATGTCTGTAAGCCAGTCTCAAGCAAACGACTATACCACTTGATAAACGTTGTCGCCTATGGCCACCTTGTGGACTACTTTCCCGTCAAAGACCTTGTCCCATATCTTCTGAATGACGGCGGCGCTGGAGACGGGGTCCCAGGCCCAGGGATCATGACGAGAGCCTTGATACTTGAGTAAGGTGGGCACGAAGACTGAGCTCCATCGCTCGTCGTCCTGAGCACCAGCCGGCAAGTCCGCGGTAGTCCACTTAGGCTTCCTAGAACCGGACTTGCTTGTCGACGAGCTGGAATTGGTCACCGTGCTGCTTGGCTTAGAAACTGGCGCATCGACCACCATTGCATCGGAGTTGTCGCTATCTTCCTGAATGCGCAACGATGCCCCGTGAGCGAGATCATGCAAGTATCCTGTGGATACTGTAGTGTAACATACTGTCGCGCTGTCCTCGACCCTTCGCTTGCCCTTGCCCGCGTTCGCCTTGCCTTTTCCCTTGGACTGCGACGCACAAGTCAAATGCCTGCGATTGACGATCATACGCAGGAGAAATGTAGAGCTACCTTTGCCGCAACCGGAGTCTCATCGTCATCGCGGGGCTCAGTTTTGGTGGTCTTCATGCGGACTGGGTTCGGCGTCATCACATCCAGGTCCTCTATCCGGACCAGAGCCTGAATCATTAGCGTCGTTAGTAGTACTCGACGTTGTAAATGATGCTTCATCATCGGCAGAGTGATCCCATACCTTCGTGCTTCGCCTAGCTGTACCGCCTTTCACTGGACTCGATAGGGCAGCCTCGCGTTCACCATCCTCGTTGCCGCTACTCACAAACCCCTGCTCAAGCATATCCGCATCCTCCACTGGTGTCGGCTTAGACTTCCCAGCCTTGGCTTTCGGTTTCGATGGCTCATCGCGGGGAAGCTCGGGTTTGGACCTCGCAGACTTTGACGGCTTCGTGGAAGCGGCCGCGCGTTTGGACTTCGAGGGTTTCGCATCGCCGCCTGCAGCGTCCGAAGCCTCCGCGTTCGACGGCGCGACCTTCCGGGGCTTGGGCGGAGGCTTC
>MU278016.1:6913-148705 GCA_022385765.1 Trametes cingulata
TCCTCTGCCTCTCCACTCCTCGGCTACGCCGCGCACGGCCTGACGCACCACGCCTGCCTTTTCCCGCTGTGCCCGCACCATCCTGCCTATCCGAGTACCGACCGCATACCGACCCCCTACGCACAACCCCGACTCTTACCCGCCACAACGCGCATGCGTACTGGACGACGTCTCGATACGACAAAGCCAATTTCGGCCCCCTAAGCTGATTAGACACGCTATGTCGACCAGGGTGGCAACGAGCGGCCGGTGCCTTCGCCATGGCACGCCGTCACGTTTGGGAGTTCATCTACCTCCTACGCGCTCTGCGCTCACCGAGTCGGGTGCGGCGCGGCAGCACCAGGGCCCGTGCATGCTCACGGACGTATGCGTATGCGAGAGAAGGTGTAGTGTGATGGACCCGGTCCTGGAAGCTGCTCAGTCCGCGCAGCAGCATGTAGATGATGATGAGGAGGACTGGGGGGCGTTGGATGAGATGGAGGGGCGGGCCCGAGCCCGGGAAAGGGTAAGCCCGTTCACCGCTCCATATTGGCATAGCACTGCTGCTCGCTGCGCCTTCTTTCGCAGCTACCTATTGCCCTCTTCCCGTCCCCTCCCCCTCTTGCCGCTGACCTACAGACAGCATGCGCCGCGAGTCCGGTTGTGCAGGTAGCCGTAAGAACCGCGTAATTCCTGCCTCAAGTTCGAAGTCGGTAAAACGCGGTACCACCGATTCAAGCCGCAGCGAAGATCCCCAGCCATGCCTCATGGACCTCACGGACCACTCGGGCGTATGTAGATACAAACATCCGCGCGTATGTGGATAAACACTGAATTGACTCGCTCAGGTAGCTACACAGCATGCAGCGTACGACACTGCATGCTAGCGACGCACTTTCCGGGTGGTCTTCCGCGCCCCCGACTTTTTTCTGGGCTTCCTAGATGCCGGACGTTCTCTCTGCGCAGATGAGTGTACCGCTGCCTGTGTGCGAGCCCGCCTTTCTTGAAGCCTGACACTCCTTCGAGTGAAAGTCTCAGTGGACTGAAGCCGATCGGTGGTGCGAGAAAAATCATCTCACCTGCGTAGCGCAGGCTCCTGCGGGGTCGGGGTCTCGGTGGGTGCAGCCTGAGGAGCCCTCGACATTTCCTGGCTTGATGAAGCTGGCTGTCTCTCGGTGACGGTGATCTCGGCCGTTCTATGGTGTAGTACCGCGGTTACCAGTGTATACAATCGGCTCCCTCGTTCCATCGTACTCACGATCGGCCCGCATCGCACGGTGATGCGACCCCACTCCGCGCACGAGGCCGCGGAGCATGGACCGTTTCCTTCGCTGAGCTTCGCAGATCTTCGCGCAGCTTCGCAGATTCTCGCGCAACTTCGCAAACCTTCGCACCTTCGCAGCCCCTACAAGCGGACAGCAGTCCCGCAGGCAGACTGAAGAGCAGTCACTGGCGACGGTCTGGCGCTCGACGCGGCAGCCGCGGAGCGAAGCCCCTTCGCGCTTGCCTGCCCTGAAGAAACCTTCGGCGCTAGGCCCGTGCGTTCGCGATCGGCTCGGCAGTGCGAAGGCCAGGCCCAGGGTCACATGCGTAGCACGCCATCTCGGCACCCATGTAAAATACTCGCGCTTCGCAGCGCAAGCAACTCAGATTCCGTTTCCCCCTCCCCAGAGCTGAGGCCTCACTGTGCCCTAACTGCGTTCGCGTTCGCGTCCTCCCTGCGTTTATCACTTCGCCGCGTTGAGTTTCCTATTGAGCACTGCGCTTTCCTCTTCGCCGTCCGCGTTTATACCGAGTTGCTGCTGAGAACTGCGTAGTTGCGAAGATCCGTCGAGTCCCTCCGCGCCCGCGCCGACCTACGACGAGACCGCGAAGAGTTGCGAACGGTTGCGAACACCCGCGAAGGCTTGCGAACATCTGCGAAGAGCCTTGTTTGCGTGAGCTCCCCGTTGCGTCGCGTCGTTCGCCTCAAGGGCACCCCGACCGAACCGCTATATCTCCTGACCTCACCATCTACCTCCGTCCTGCTCGTCAGAGGCCTCGACCTACAAAGGCTCTCGGCCTCAATCTCTCGGCTTTAGGGTAGATTTGGCACATCAACGGATCATCAGAATCATCGGGGTCGGGGTAGAGCAACCATGCATGATCGATGTCGAAGTCGTCGTCAGTCGATGGCGTCTCGTCAAGCCTCGGTGTGTGCAAAGACTGATGAAGTGAGAGGAGCTGACAAGACGACGGGCTAGAGATACTAGAGATACTCACGTTGCGTTCGCTCATTCGCAATTTACTCTGGGGGCCTGGAGGTTGCATATCGGGTGCCAGAGCTCGCGAATACGACTGGGGGCACAATTGCTCATTGGCGAATATATAAGGGGAATGCGCCTGAGGCCATCCCAGACGCGGAGAGTCCGGAGTCGAATCGCTCAGCTGCGGGAGGCCACAGAAAGCTGCTACTACTAGACCTTAACGGGCGGACAATCGGTCCCGGAGAGTTCCTCGTGGGCGGCTAATTGTGCCGGGATCCGGGTTGTTCTACATACCGGGGGGCGGTCTTCTCCCGCTGACGTCTCTTTCTCTCCCCGCACTCGCCCTACCGCCCTACCTCCTCCGTCTCGCTCCATACCTCGCTCTACTCACCTCTTTCAAGCCTCTTTGTTCAGCTTGCCTCGCCCTCCGAGAATTCCCGGGCCTGATCCTCCCAATGTCTATGTCGTATGTCGTAGCTTATGATAAATGCATCGCACGTAGAAGTCGTGTTGGCCCGCTCCATTTTGAAGACTCCTTGTCTGGGTCGTCTGCCACCTCCGCCGCCGTCGGCCATGCTGCCTCGACGGCTTCAACGAGATATCGTGATAACAGACCGCACGGCGCGGTGGAACTGCGAGGGTTAGGCCTCGCGGGCATGAATCGTAATTGAGACCTGACGGTAGTCACGGTAACCTTTTTACTGAGGTTCTATTGTCTATCATTGATACAGCGTTCTTGTAGACCCATTCTGCAGGCTCATGCTAGTCGGCGCCAACTGCTGTATATGTAGACAATCCCTGGAAATCGCATTACGCACATACCGACCATGTCTTCCTCAACCACTCCTGTCGAGACTACCTCGATCGAAGCCAGGCACTCAGCCCCAATCATGGACGATGATGATACTCAGGCGAGTCCCGTAGGAAGCACCCAAGACCTCTCCGACATTCCGCTTGCCCGCATCCCCCGCAAGAGGTTACTGGGAAGAGGCAATCACAACTTCGTCGACGGAGGCAAAAGTCGTAGGACGACTCAGCCGGTACGTGTGACATGATAATCCTGGTTACAAGTCATGAACGTATCTCGTAGAGCGCTAAACCTCTGGAGCTTGTGTACCCGTCAAGTCAACAGGTTCGCCAGCTTTCGTCCGATTTTGCTGTTGATAGTAGACCCATCAAGTGCACACAGCATCCTCACAGGCTCAGCCGTGAGCCCGCGAGTACTCCGTCGACACTTACTCATGCTGCCGTCCCCCTGGAGGCAGATCCTCGTCGATCTTCGCGTGGAATGCCGGCAGGGCCTCCTGCGCAGGTTGACCGTTCGCCGGTGCACCTATCTTCACCCGCTATGACACAGCCCGAGGATGCTGTACTTCTTTGTGAGCTTGTCAGACTTGCGTTGTCGTAACGAGCCCTAATTCCTGGGGATTCGTCCATATTTCCCACAGCCGCTCCATCGTCACCTCAACTTATTACATTCTCTCCCGAATGTAACCCACCCTTGCTAGAGCCGCTGTCTTCGGGTGCAGGCGTACGCGCAACGGGATCCGTCGTTTCGATGGTTCCGGATACCTCCCGTCCGACCGAGGTTCCATCGCAACTCAACAACAACTCTTCATGGGACGAACACGGTGTATCAGGTCCTCCACAAGTGGTGCAGGCTGATGACGCTGACGGAGCAATACCGAGGACCTTGTCGCCTGCCATCCAATCCTCCTTGAAGGAGCTAAATTTGCACGTATCCTCGCGGAATACGCGTACAACACTGACTTCGACCTCATCACACCTTGCTGGAGCTTCAACCTGGCTTCGCGGCGCGAATGCGACTTCTCCGACTCCTTCGCAGGATGATGTTCCCACATCGGAGGGCTTGTCGCAGGTGAGATAACTTCCAGATAACTTCCAGCCGGACGTCAAGTACGTACAAGCTGACACTGACACTCAGATGCTGAAGGGTCCAGAGGCCTCTGGAGCTTCGTCGCAGGCGATCCTATTCACCCCCCTCGCACCGCAGCCTGTGTCGGCAGCGATAGATCGACACTCGCCACTGGTCAGACGCATCTTAGAGTCTACGAGGCGTCTTCCCCAAGTTGCGTCAAACTCCCCGCTTGGTCCGCCACAAATGCAAACTCAAGCCCCTCAGAATTCCCCAGCAGCCCCTCCCGAAGCGCGGAATTCTGGCTCTTCTCGAATCAGTCCGGCGCGTCCGCCATTGGCTGGTCTGACGGTCTCTCAGCACATTCGACAGGGCGGACCATATCGCAACGCGCCAAGCCATAGCGTGCGGGTAGCCCCCTACAAACGAGAGGTAAGGATCCTATCCGAGCTGCTGGTGCTAGTCGGCGTTCGGCATGCTCACATCTAGTGCCAAGGTTGCTACAATAGGGAAAGAGCCTTCCTTCTGTGTCGATCCACAGCCTGCTACGGCTCACCCCCAGGAACCTGAATCTTTCACTTTAGGGCCCTGGGTAGCTGCGACACTTACGGGAGCGTTCCAGGGTCCCGCTCGCCCTCCGCCATCATCTGGGCAGCGGCATGATCACGTTGTAGAACCACTCCGACGGGACACTCCTATGTCGTACGACCGCAGTTGTCAGGCGAAGGAAGGTGACCTCAATGGTTCCGGTTCTGAGCCCCTACCGCCATCGTCCTCGTCACTTCATGCTGTGGCTGTGGCTCGGTCTCATCAGGTACACCCAGGGCATCACCTTCCAGGCGGAGTGCACACGGGAATGGGGAACATCACATCGAACATGTGGCATACATCGCAATCTCAACAGCTTGAGCAAGTGTCCGGATGCGAGATACCCACTAATCGGCCGGACTCCACGTCTTCTACTCGACGACCTCCAGAAACATATCGCGTACCGACTCCTATGTTCGAAGGCGAGGATGTACCTGCGCTACTACAAGAGGCACCAGAGGTAGGTATATGCGAGTTTCTGGGCGTATGAAGCAGCTGATCTTGGCCGAAGACCCAAAAAACCACCAACGACGCATCACCACCACTCACTTCGCAGTTGGCGATGCTGCTTTGGCAGCAAGCTGAGAACACAAAACGCCTTGTACAAGCAGTCATCGAAGACAACCGCGAGCTCAGGTATGGTTTGGAGTTTTCACGGACTTCACCTGTCCATCTCACCCTCCGACTAGGTCCCTTGTTGAGTCGAAGCTGAATGATATGACGGCTGCCTTGCGGTCGCTGGAGGTCCGCAGCATCTCCGCCCGTGATGATGAAAGTTCGGAAGATGAGGACGACGATCGCTCGGACGAAAGCGTCGAGGCAGACGATGAGCTAGATTCGGCTGCAAACGCCGCAAGACGCACCAGGCGTGATCATCGAAGAAATTCACCCTTGACGGACAAGCGATACAAAGAGGCCGCAACGTATCTCAAGGTATGTGAGGCTCATGCCATCATGCGAGCTATCAGTAACCGTTTCCACGTAGAGCTGCGTTCGGGCCCACCTTCATCTCCTCTTCGATGCCACTACGATCAAGGAGATAGCTGAGAAGCATCCCCCGATCACCGAAGAAGAAATGCAAAGCTATCTTGACGACGAAGGACTGCTCGTGTGTACCGTGCAGAACTTCCGCGTCGACTTCGTGCGACCTTGGAAGACAACCACCTTCAACAAAGCGGCCAGGAAGGTCTTTGTCGATAGCTTCCTCGACACCTACCGAAGTGGTGGATATCGGGAGACCCCGTTGCCTGCCGTCCTCCTGGAGCCGAAGATCATTGGTACAGTATTGGACAGACACATGGTATATCGGCGCAAAACATACCGCCGCCAGCAAGCCCCTCTTACCAAAGAAAAAGAGGACGAAATGAAGAGAAAGAAGGCTGCAAACACGCGGCGTCAGACGGTAGGTCTTCGCACTTTCTGCTCTGGGAGTTTGTATCTGCCGACTGGTTGACTCATCCACCGTCCACTTGTAGCTCAGGGAGGCCCGTGCCTTCGTCATTTCTTTGTACAACCTCGGTCAGCACAAGGCCTTGATGCGTCGATTGCGGCCGGTCCACATGAGCGGTGATGAGACAGACGGCGAGGAGAAGACCCATCCGCCTGTGTTTCGTATCGTCGAGGCTCGCTGGCAGAGTCTCGAGTTCAAGACATTCTTGCGCTGTCTCGACAAGCTCTATCGCGAACACTGGGCGGCTCCCATCGGCGAGCGCGCAACCTCAGGTAATCCTCCCCGTGATCGGCGCGAACACCCCGATGCCCGAGTCGAAGATGGCGTAGCGCCAACTGGCTTGTGCAGAAACTGCTACGATCGCTCGTGGCTCGAATCCCTCAAACCACATGTACGGGACTCCTTGCACATCGTTGACAAAGACTACGACTTCCGTCTCCCTCCGACCATGTTGGACAAGGGCGAAAGACCGTGCCGGCCAACGCGGTGACGGAGAACACTGGAGTCTGTATCACACTGGTGAGAGAACCAATCGACGCATCGATATCGGCTCACTCATATGACCAAGACGAACTTTGCAATTGTGGTGTAAACATGGATGGTGCGGTGGAGCGTCAACTGCGGTATACGCGTGGCATCGAATCCGTATATTCTGCTGGCGATCTGCAATGTATTATTGTTACGTTCCTAGCTAGCTGAAAAAGTCGTAGAACAGAGGTCGATGTACCGAGCGGTACCGAGCGGCACCGAGCGGCACCGAGCGGTACCGAGGAGGATCGGTACCGCTGATCTGGATGGCACTACATCGGTGCGACCGGGTCTTCGGGGCCGGCCATACGCTTCCCGCTATCCTCAAACGGACATGCACAGACCACGGAGAATTCGAAAGAGCAGGGGACCTCTAATCCGACCGTCTTCGCCTGCCCTCCAAAGACACGCACAGCGCTAGAATGGTTGCGCGCAATAAATAGTGAGTGCACTCAGGTCGAAGTGCCTAAGTGCGGGTGTGCCTCTCACCATGGCTGCGGCTGCTTCCACCCTAACGGTCCAACAGTCCCCTACCGCCCATGCTGCATCTCTCGACCTGACAGTGGATAACGTCTGTGGGACACAGTCTTTTCACCACCTCAATCTCTCGGTCGAGACGCCCCCACGGCCCCGACGTAGCAACCTACGACCGAAGCCGTGGACAGGTCCATACTCAGGTCGCGGCGGTCCGGCATTGATTGGACCAGCCTCACGACGTGATAGTCGCCGACAGACTCACGCACCCTGCCCACAGCCGCAATTTACAGTACGTGAAGTCCCTAGAGCACTCCTTAGTCGCGCTGATGCTGCTTCGTTCGACAGCAATGCTTCTTTTGTCGCCAGGGCGGTTTCGTACGTACCTGCGAGGTGTGTCAGCGCGTTGCTGGATGCATCGCGAGGGCAGGCTTAGAAGCCTGTTTCCCTGATTGTGATGCATGGACCTGCCCTGAGTGTTATCGAGTTGCCGGAACGACTGTACCGGTATGAAATCCCCTTGTTCTCGTTCCGCAGTGCGGTCTTTCTGTTCGGCGATACTCATTGCTTGTCACACCATTAGTATGCCATACCGTCCCGTTCAATCGGTGGCAGTAGATCAGGGATGAGCGCTGCGGCGCTTGTCTTGTGGCAGATTTATTACCAACCCCCCGGTTCATCCTTCAACGTTCACAAGTCCTCGACGGACGTCATCGATGGGACCGTTCGTTCTCGGTTCATCGGACGGGTGAGTTGTGGACCAAGCACTGTCATGCTTCTCTCGTAAGACTACCATCTTTCACCAGGAAGAACATCTACTGGCGCTGGAAACCCCGTTCTATCACCTCGGTAATCGTGCTGTCATGAAGGCGCTCAGAAACTGTAAAGAGCGAATCATGCAGTTTGTGAAGTGCGCCTCTCCGTATTCTAGCATTTGCGTTGGCTGACCAATGTCATGTTCATGTAAACTGCTAGGTCTCACCACATTGACGTGGAGCTAGTGGTCGTTATCAACACCCACGCCGATCCTCGTGGTGGAGGACTTCTGTATGCACCTGGCGCTGTGACTACGCTCGACAGTGTATGTACCTTGCATCTCTGAAGGCACGCCTGCTAACATCCCATCTTTGGCAGATCATACAGCATATCTTCGGAGAGTTCGGATTCCTCTCCTTTCGGCAGTCCGTTCTTTTTCTCCTCTGCTGTGGCGGTCTCATCAAGCAAGCTGCTTCTGAGGTGCGCCGAGCTAGGTAGGTCTCCCTCGCCGTGGCAGTGCTTCCAATGCGCTGATCATTTTTTGGCCGCCAGCGAGAAGTTTCAAACCGTTTTTGCATTCGGTGCCCGGATGCTCGATCCGATTGCCACCAGCTGCCATTTCATCGCCACCGTCCTCGACTTCTACGTCATAGGGCGGGATACCTTGCTGTATTCCCTTCAGAGGGCCGCGAAACCCGAGGTGCTGGTCCATACCTCGGTTTACGTGTGCCTTTCTGGTGCCAAGATTCTGCGGATGCGATGGGCTTGCCTCCGTCGCTGCCCAAACGGGTACGAGATACGTTGCTGCGAACAAGAACCGAAGTACATGCAGGCTCTACGAAATCGCATCAAGTATCGCTGCACCGAATCTGTCCATCAGGGTCCGCGAACCATCACTGTCTATCTCTTACCTGCAGTGGAGGGTAAACGGTGGATACTCGGTACTGCTGGAAGAGATCGTTACATAGTGGACGAGTTGTAAACCAGATTCGCGCCACCACTGCACGGCGTTGTCTCCCTTCGATATCACAATGACTCGGAACAAGGCTATTGATATTATTCCCGCGACATGCTCAGGCTCACTCGCGATCATTTGCATGAGTGCCTACTCTGGCTTCTCCCGCTGCGTTCTGAACCGCGACCCTTCGCCCGCGACCCGCGCAACCTGTGTGTTCGTCCACCCCAGCGACCCAGGCTGGAACCCGTACCCAGTTCAACCCTAATACGCGCAGCGACAGGCCGCGCGACGGTGGGTGGAACCAACGAGGAGGTGGTGGGGACGGAGGCGGGGCAGATAGAGGGTGGCCGAGCGGGGGTGGGGGGAGAGGCGCTGCGGCAGGAGGAAGGATGGACGCGTCGAGTAGCGCGGGGGGACCCATGAACGCGCCCACCGCCCCCCGCGTGTTGTCGAGCGCAGCCTCGGGATGGGGATCCAGCAACACGTTCGGGGGCTCGTCGTGGGGTACAGGGAGAGATAGCAACGCAGCGCAGGCGAGTTCGAGCGCAGCGACGCAGAGCACTGCGTCCTGGGACACGCCGGCCACTACATCCGCATCCACAGCTGGGCTCTCCTCGGACTGGGCGCTCTACCAGCTTCGGACTGGGGGACTCCAGCAGGTGCGGATTGGGGCAAGCCCCTCGACACATCGTCGCTAACATGGGGACCGGCGCAACCTCCACCGCCTCCCCCTCCTGCAGGTCAGTCGCCGGTCCGGGAGGCGAGAGCTGCAGAGACGGCGAGCTCGAGCGTGCCCTCTAGGAATATGGATCCACCTCCATCGGCGACACCGCAGGGAGCGGTGTGCCCGTGCCTGTCTCGCTCGCGGGTCTGAGCGGCGCACCGTCCTTTGAGGCGACCGCGTTCGCAGCCCCCTCGCGTCCCCTCGCCGCGGATCCCCCAGCCGGCCCCGCGCACGCCAGACCCCCGTGGCGTACCGCCCCGGGAATGGACAGATCCCCGACGCCCGGGCGGAGCAACATCGCCGGCGTCCGGCACCCCGTGCAGTCCAACCCTGCGCCGTCGCCCTACGCGTCGACACGAGGTTTGCAGCCGCTGCGCGTGCAGCGAAGTTCACTACGAACCTGAGACCATGCTCGGGCACCCAACCATGATACCTTCGAGGTATCGTTCAAGGACGGCCGCGGTGGGCTGGAGCTCGGCGGGTTTGTGGAGAGAGGGCATCGCCTCGGGGAGATCGAATTGCTGGACAACGAGGGGCCAAGCGCCTTGCTGCGTGATAGGCGCATGCGCGGTCGGACGAGGTGTACGCGAGACAGAGGAAGATAGAAACGCACTTTCTGACCGCCGCCCGACTGTATGATCAAGGTCCAAAGTTTGAAGAGATCGACGTCCTTCCCTGCCAGCCGGACGACGCCGAGATCGGCGGGCGAGACCTCGAGGGACTTCCAGGGGCATGTTTGCGGGGTCATAGTTGGGTGGAAAGGGGACGCCGGTGAGCTGCGGGGAGGGGGTTGCCGCGCTGGACCATGAGGGTGGCGAGGGATGGATGGTTACTGACAGAAAGGAAGAGAGGGCACGTACTGAGGACGAGGGCCGGGCGAAGGGCGAGGGCGGGACGAGGGCGCATGTGCGCTGCTCGAGCATCTTCCCGCTCGTGCACGCGAGATGCTCAGGGAAGAAGAATACGCCCTTCTCCAGCAGCGGAGACACGGTGCGAAGTACGTGTTTCCGGAGCGACCAGATGAGCAGCGCGACGAGCCCGAGCCCGAGGGCGGAGCCGCTGGTGTGCGAGAGGCCGCAGCGGACGCGCTAGCGCTCCTCGTGAGACAACCTCGGAACAGGTATGCTTTCGCGGGCATATTAACACCAGAGATAGTTTGACCGGTTGCCATGGGGGATATGTTGGCTGCAGGAGAAATGTTATCAGGTTTTCCTCTAGGCGGATATTGCGTGGGCCTGTCGTGAATACGACGGGAAACTCTTGGATTTACCTACCATTCTACGATGGTGAGAAGATATTGGAATGCTATCATTATGTCGCCATATTCCCTATATATTGTTTGGTGGAATATGCAAACAGTTCATCGGGGTGATACGTGAGGAAAATCCTAGAGAAAGTTTACCTGTTCAGGAGGGTGACCGTGGGGGTGACTGTGACGGCGAAAGGAGTACAAGTCTCACGCTTTTTGCCAGGATATCCTGCTTCGGTATATGGCTCATTGCCCGCCGTGTAGGTTGCCTCGCGGCATCGGCAGAAGACAGGTTCTGCATCCGCAGGTATGGGGCAGTACAGTTGCACTTGCCTATCTGGGCGACGGTCGCTGCGTCACCTGCCTAAAGAACGATCTACGTAAGGGCAAGTCAACGGTCGCCACCATGCAGGTGGACAACAGAATGGTTCGCGTGAGAACCAAATATCACGAGACAGGACGTGGCTGTTCTCGAGGACAAGGCTCTCCTCCTACGGTGGCCAACGTTCATCCCAGCTTGGGACGGGAGCGATGGCGATAGCTGGCGATGCCTCGCGGGCGAAGCTTCCCAAATATGCGATGTCTGGAGAAGCAGATGAGAATGCCATCACGGGCGGTGCCAGTGGCCATTGGCAGGAGCGATACGTACCGATGCGATCTTAGCCTCGTCTCGAGCTCGTCTCCGTAATGCCGTACTTGGAAAGTCAAATGACTCGGCCCGCGACAAACCCCGCTCAGGACCGAGGATGCGGCGGTGTCGAGAGCGCTCGCGACATGAAAACGATACGTCGTTCGAACGACACTAACGTACAACGGTCGACCAGATCAAACGGAGTTCATGGTCGCATTGTTAACCCGCCAGTGCATAGATATCAGGTTCGTAAACTTCGTGCACGAGGAACGCTAGCTCCTTCGACTGGCACAGGCCACGATTCGCAGCTCAAAGCGGAACCGTCCCTTTGAGCTTGAGATCCCGACTGCTCGCGCCTATAGAGAAGGCGATGTCTCCCTGAGGCTTCTTCCAGCCCTGCGCGCCCGTGTCCCACACGCTCAGATCATACCTCGACATCGTCATCTCCACCGTCTGGCTCGACCCCGGCGGCACGTCCACGTCCGTGAAGCCCTTCAGCACGCTCGGGGGCTCTCTCGCCGAAGAGGGGAAATGCACGTAGAGCTGCGGAATCTCCGTGCCCGCGACCTGGCCCGTATTCTTGACGGTGAAGGAGACGGAGAATGCCGGGCGGTGTAGCCATATCGCCGTAGAACCGCCTGCAGCCGCGGGGGATGGCTTTCCGGCTGCCCAGGCGGCCTCCATCGCGGCGAAGGTAGTGTCCGGATGGGAGACGGGCTTGATTTGCAGATCTGAGTAGGAGAACGTCGTGTACGACAGGCCGAAACCTAATTCGAAGCGCGGCTCGATTCCGTTCGCGTCGAAGTGGCGGTAGTCGATGTTCAGGCCCTCCGTGTAGTTGATCTGCACGATCTCGTCACTCGACCCCTCCGTGATCAGCCGCACCCCGTAGTCCTCCGGGCGCTTTGCAATTGTGTACGGCAGGCGGCCGGACGGATTCACGTCCCCCCACAGCACATCCGCGATCGAGTTCCCAGACTCCTGGCCGGGGAGATTGGCCCATAGTACCGCCGTTACGTTCGGGTTCTCGATCCATGCTTCGACTATCGCTGGACCAACAGAATGCACGATGACGATGGTGTTTGGATTCTGAGCCGCAACCGCGGCTATGAGCGGGTCCGCGTTTATCCACAACGTGAGGTTGTTTCGATCGCCCGCATTGCCGTCCACAGCCATCATGACATCTTCGCCGGAATCAGCGTTGACGAAGACGAGCGCCGCGTCTTGGTCCACGGCGGCAGCGGCAGCCCCGGGTAGGTCCCAGTTAGAGAAGAACCAGGAGACTTGGGAGCCGGACGACTCTGCTCGAGCGCGTGCCTGAATGGCCTCGACGGGTGAGATGAGGTATGGAAATTGTGCGGTGCCTGACCCCCAGCCCATCGCGACGGTTCCGTCGACACCGACACGATCGCGGTAGCCGTTGGGCCCACGCACGCTCGGCGAGGAGTCGTTGCCTGCGCACAACAGACAACGTCAATGAGCCTACACGGAGATGTAAGAGAAGAGAGCGGATACCAATGACAGCAATGCTCCTGAGCTTCTTCAGTGGCAGCGCGCCATCGACGTTCTTCAGTAGAACCGTGCCGGCCGCGCCGATCTCGCGCACGACCTTATAATGGTCGTCCTGCACATTCACGTGCTCGTTGGTCGCCGGGTCGTCCATGAACCACGCATTGAAATTGACTAAATCCGACGCAAATGTCAGTCTTTTCGCATCCGGGAACCAGCACTTGGGAATGGATGGGGGAAGGGTAGGGGGTATTTCTACCTCATAGAGAAGTACAATACGTACCTGCCGGATAATTCTCGTCCTGGCCGAGCAGGTACCATGCGGCGATGATGCGCTCCGCCATGTCGTCCACGCGCGATTCCGCGATGGTACCGTTCTCGACGTATGCGGTGAGGTTGGCACCGAACCACGACGTATGGGAAAAGAACGTGACGTCACCGGGCATACTCATCTACGGACGTCTTGGTATCAGCATGCAGTACCGGAGTGGGTTAGTGAAACCACACTAACATCTAAGCCGGCGACGGCGTCGAGCGTCGAGTGCTGAGCGCCCCAGTCACTCATGACGTAGCCCTGGAAACCGAGCTCGTCCTTGAGCAGTATGTTCAGCGTCTGGTCGTTCCCGCATGCGTAAGTGCCGTTGATCAAGTCTATCCATTTGCCATTGTCAGCTATATATTCTCTCACGCGAGACGACGGGATCAGAACTCACTGTAGCTGCACATGACGCTGGCTACGCCAGCCTGTACGGAGCGCAGGAATGGATGCAGATAGATCTCATGTTCAGTACGGTCGTCGACATTCGACGACTCTGACGTTCGGAAGTGTTCCTGCTCGCTGCAACCCGGCTCGTCAGCCGCCATTCTAGCATCAACGCACAGTCAACCTACTTGTTGATGAAGTGCTTCGCACAAGCCTGGACGCCAGCTTGCTGAAGGCCCAAGACCGTCTCATATGCGGCCTCACCCGCAAGGAAAGGATCGGCACCAAACCCTTCCCAGTTCCTCCCCGCCTGAGCGACTCTCCCCATGTTCATCATTGGGCCGAGCGCAACGTTCACGCCCTTGCCCTTGAACTCCTGGCCAATAGCTAAGCCCCTCGCGCGCATTAAGCTCCGTTTCCACGTCGATGCGACCGTGATTCCAGCGGGAAAGGCTGTCACAAAGTCGGTATCGCGAACCCCCAGGGGAGAGTCTTCGAGGCATAGGCCGGGGTAATCAGCGACGGCGGGCGTATTGCCGACGCAGCGGCCGCCAAGCAAGCCGACTCCTGTCGCAGTTGCGACCTTCTGTTCGAGCGACCACCCGGAGATGAGCTGCCGCGCGCGGGTGTGTGCGTTCGCCCAGGCTGGACCAAAGTCGGGTATGACGCTGGAGCCAGGGGGTGGCGGAGATTGGGGAGATGTCGCAGGGAAGACACCGGGTATGGCAGATGCAGAGGGAACCGGGAACCGGGTGAAGGAATACGAGGGGATGAGTATCATTGTGTCTTGAGCTGGATGGGGAGTGGTCAGCCGAGTCGAGCAACACGAGTGTACCCTCGCTCTTGTGTAAAGCACTCACTAGATTCAGGAGCAGGGTCGGTCGCCGTCACAGAGGAGGAAATGGATCCGTTAGACGCAAGGGACGTGACGATGACAGGCGACGATGCGGAGCCAGACATCGAGATAGCCGAGTTGGACGGACTCAAAACAGGCGCAATGGATATCGTCCCACTGAACGTCGAGACAGACGCAGGGGCACCGCCGCTCATGGCACTGGAAGTAGTAAACGATGGTGGCGCGCTAGTCGGTGCGGAGGACGCGCTCAAGCTGCTGGGGAAGACCTCAGACGAAGGTACAGTGTAGGATAGGATAGAGTTGGCCTGCGCATCGCGGGGGACAACGAGAAGGAGAGCGCAGAGCGCGGTGAGGCGTGCATCGAGGACAACCATGATGGTGCTTGCAGGAGTATCTCGAGGGCAGAGCTGAACATAGGACGGGTTATATACCCGAGAGGCCGAGCGCGAATGTGCTTGAGTGTATGAAGCCGGAGGGCCATGCTGGAAGACAGCGAACTCTAGGGCCGCGCAGCTTCTGTACCTGTCTCTGTTGTGAGATGCAGTGTGTCATGGTGTGGTGGTGGGCCGCTGCGCATGCGGAACACGTACTGAGTATGACCTCATTGGATGCAGGGTGTCCGGTGTTCTGCAGCACTTGCTCACCGGCGGATTGACCGCTTCACCGTCCCTACTCGAACCAGTGAGCCGTCCTTGAGAGTGAGCATGCTATACAACCCAACGTTAACGCGCCACCACCACAGTCACCTCAGCTCGTGAGTCTGTGCTGAGCACCAATACTATCGGTCCGAATACGAGGTCCGAGCTCAGCGCTCGGCCCGCCGAGTCGTTGCCTCCGTCCACGAACGGTCCTCGAAGCTCGGAGGTCCACCATGAATAGTTCCCGACGATAGGATTGCGCCTTCTCTGCACATGCACGCAGTCTCGTGTCCTGTCGGCCGCGCCGACCTTCCTTACTCGCTGAAGCATCTGATCCATTACAATATCAATACACGAATGCATAGACTCGGAGGGGCAAGCTTGGATCTCACCCTATAGAACAATCCATCTCCAGACGGGTGTTTTGGGGCTCAGACGGCGGACGGCCGGCTCAGGGCTTTGACGCTATGAGCGCGCAGCGCCACTGGTAGCCTCAGACGGCAAGCGAGGCCAAAGGACCTCCTGTGGTGCCCAACTGCATATCAGAAGTTTGTGTATGCGACCTGGGCTGCCTCGCCTCAGTCAAAGAGTGCCTCAGACTGCACAGTATGTGGCATGGATTATCTCAGCGGCAAACATAGCTGTACGTGAATCTGTCTATCTGACGAGGAGAGGCCGAGTTCGATATCGAGATCACAGCACATACCTGACAATGCGTCACCCGCGCCATGCTTTCATGGTTCATAATAAGATGATTGAGAGGCGGCAGCTGGCTGGGCCCGTCAGATGTGGCTCTACCATGCTAGAGATGGCAAAAGCTCGAGAAGGAATATAGGTATTGTCGCGTCATACCAGTTGAGAATCGAGCACCTGGATAGCCCCGCTGGGCGATGGTTCGCAAAGAGTATACGAGAAAAAAGGCCAGGATCCAAATGGGTCCGAGACGGCTTGGCATGAGTTGGGAAAGGGTACGAGGGTAGCTGGAGCACTATGCAGCATTGCAGCGGTGCGGTGGATGGTGGACGTCCGACTGCGGTGCGGCATGATCATCATGATAAGCATCTTCATCTAATCTTATCTGACGAGCTCACCACTCATAGTCCTTCCAGAACCACCACACTCTTGAAACGCGTGGGCACTTGCTCTCGTACTCTTCGTCTGTACTCAATGCTCACTTCTTTCGATGGACTTATGAAAGCTCCGGCACGCGCAACGAGCCGATGCACACTCATTCCGTACGTTGGTCAAAGTTGTCATCTAATGTAGTGACGCGTGGATAGCTGCGGGGACTCCTAAATTGAATACTTCCTCGAAGTGTAGGCAGTTTGCCACTCCAGAGGTGAGTACCATGGAATCTCAGCCACATTCCGGTTATAAGCGAACGGTGGCAGCGCGAACGACGTGTATCTCATCGTCAGCGATATCGGCACGCCGTCCGGTGCAGGTCTCGACTTCATCAACGGCATGGCGTTTATTGAGCGCTTCTATACCGTCTTCGATACTGTAAACGACCGTGCTGGGATCGCAAACACTCCATTTACGAGGGCTACCACTATTTGATGGATGTGATCCATGGCATATCTTGAGCTGTCGTAGATGGAGAATGACGCATATGCATTGTTGGGGACCATGAGAATGTGGATATGGCCCCGGATACGGAGCGTCTCGTAAGAGGAATGCCAAGGGACCGAACGGTCTGCGCACGTAGGTCTGCTACTCTTGCTCTCAACGGCGAACGCCACAATTTGTGGCGCAGCGTTGAGTACACCTACCGAAGCGGGCGAGTGATCGGAGAGGTCTGGACGGGCGATCAGGGCAGCACCATCTCATCTTATCAGATAAGCCCAGGCAGGCCCTTCACAAGGGCATCCCTGCCGAGAACCTTCTCACCGTCTCACACTCTCGCCTAGCTACCCGCACACGTTTCCCTCTTTCATCCCTTCCACGTCTACACCCAGAGAAGTACTCTCATCCGCATCCAACATGTCGACAGAGAACGCCGAGACGGTCCCGGCGCCAGCACCCGCCGCTGCGCCCGAGCCTACGCCCGCACCCGAACCTGCGCCACAATCTGAGTCCCAGCCTGCGACCCAGCCCACTCCTGTCGCTGCGCCAGCGGCGGAGCCCACGCCTGCAACAACAGCACCAGCACCAGCAGCGGAGCCTACGCCCGCTGTTGCGCCTGCTACGGTGGCTGCGGCGGAGGCCGTGACCGCTGCACCTGCACCCGCACCTGCGCCCGCCACAGGGATTGAGGAGGTCAAGGCGGCGGAGCCCGCCCCCGCCGAGCCGAGCGCGGCGGCTGAGAAGGCGGAGAAGCCCGCCGAGGAGCCCCAGAACGCGCTCACGCGCAAGTTCACGGAGGCGGAGTGGAAGGCGGTCAAGGAGCTTCGCGTACGTCTGCTCTAGATCTCTCTTGCTTGTCTTCGCCACACTCGACTGACCGAGTGACCGCCCCGCCACAGTCCAAGCTCCCCGAGGTCTTCTCTAAGGCCTACCCGGACTCCTCGCCCGCACCGACGTCTGTCACGCTCTGGGGCGTGACCCTGTCGACGACCCCAGACGCGAAGGCATCGGTCGTGCTCGCCAAGTTCGTGCGCGCGCGCGAGCTGAACGTCGCGCAGGCGCAGGAGATGCTCGTCGCGACGCTGCGGTGGCGCGACGAGTTCAAGATCGACGAGGTCGTGAAGGAGGAGTTCGACCCGGAGGTGTTTGGCAAGCTTGGGAAGGTGTTCGGGAAGGACAAGGAGGGCCGCCCGGTCACGTATAACCTGTACGGCGCGGTGAAGGACATGAAGGCGGTGTTTGGGGACGTGCAGAAGTTCATCAGGTATGGCTGTTCGCTGGTATCTCGACGTGCAAGAGGATTGACGCGGGTTGGGTTCGCAGGTGGCGCGTGCAGTTCATGGAGGAGAGTATCAAGCTGCTCGACTTCGAGACTGTCGACCAGATGGTGCAGATTCACGGTACGTCCTAGCCACAACTTGCATCCTAGCCCTGCCATCCTGACCGCTACTCGCTGCTTCACAGATTACGAGGGCGTGAGCATGACCCAGCGCGACGCGAACCAGAAGGCCGCCGCCAAGGAGGCGACGAGCATCTTCCAGAACCACTACCCCGAGTTCCTCGTACGTTTCTCTCTCCACCTCCTTCCCTTCTCCTATACATCACTGACCTTAACCTCCACACAGTCGCGCAAGTTCTTCATCAACGTGCCCACGCTCCTGACGTGGATCTTCTGGCTCTTCAAGCCGCTCATCTCCGCGAACACGCTCGCGAAGATGAGCGTCGTCGGCACGGGCGCGAAGACGATCGGCGCGGAGCTCTCGCAGGTCATCGACCCGAAAGAGCTGCCGAAGCGGTACGGCGGCCAGGCGGAGGGCTTCGACTGAGCTGCCTCGCCGGTGAACTGAGTCTCCCTACGGCGTCCGAGTTACTGTCTTCTTACTGGTTTGGTCTGGTTGCTTGCTTGGTTACCTCGACGTGTTAGTTTGTACCTATAGCCTCGTATATACCCACGGCTACCGAGTCACACCGCTACCTTCATTCTACTACCCCCGCTCGTTGACGCTTCTTAATGACATCTTCATACCATTCACCTCCTTGACTCGCGAGAGCACACCGTGCAGTGAGAGAAGAAAAGGAATTACTAATGAACAATATAAATACAGCCCAGTACAAGTATACAGAAACGACCCCGGATATGTACAGCCCCCACAACCCGTTACGTGCGCTCGCCGCGCAACCGCCGGGCAAGTGCCTATGGAATGCGTATTAGCACCGGAGTATGGGTAGAAGGAAGGGGGGATGCTTACGAGGTCTTTGGGCTGGATAGTTACACGCTTCGCGTGGATGGCAGCAAGGTTGGTGTCCTCGAAGAGCGAGACAAGGTACGCCTCGGACGCCTCCTGGAGGGCCATGACGGCGGAGGATTGGAAACGCAGGTCGGTCTATTCAATGCGCCATAGTCAACTTCAAGTCCTCGACGAATGCATTGAGCCGCGAAGACAAACCTTGAAGTCCTGCGCAATTTCACGCACGAGCCGCTGGAAGGGCAATTTGCGGATGAGGAGCTCGGTCGACTTCTGGTACCGCCGGATCTCGCGGAGCGCGACGGTACCCGGCCGGAAACGATGAGGCTTCTTCACACCGCCGGTCGCCGCCTATGTCCAATGGATGAGTTTCTCAGACTCCCAAATGACCAAGTGAGAAGAGACTGACAGCAGCGGTCTTGCGCGCCTGAGACTTGGCAGCGAGCTGCTTGCGGGGCGCCTTGCCACCGGTGGACTTGCGAGCGGTCTGCTTGGTGCGGGCCATTGCTTCTTGGTTGTTGTTAAGTAGATGTGAGTGGCGGTGGGAGTAGTTGAGGTGACGAAGACGCGAAGGCGGACGGTGGAAGAGCGGATGGTGAGGGGAAAGTGGCTGCTACGGCCCGGATACATATACACACGCGACGCGTCGGGGTCACGTGCGCCAACGCGTTGAACGGCGTTCAACAGAAATAAGGTTTGCGCACGTGACCGCAGCCACAGGCGCGTCTCATATAAGCGGCCCCGGGGAAAGTGGCAGAGTCCGCACTCGTCCCTTGCACTCTCTCGCCTTCCACGCTCTCACCAGCCGCCTTCGCACCGTCGAAGCTACCACAAACGCGCTTTTTAAGCACCTATCCCAACAACTTCTATTTGAATCAACATGTCTGGCCGTGGAAAGGGTGGCAAGGTGGGTTACACAGGACTTGGGTGGCTGAAGAGCAGGGAAGCTGACCTCGGGGACTTGGTGTGTAGGGTCTCGGAAAGGGTGGTGCTAAGCGTCACCGCAAGATTCTCCGTGATAACATCCAGGGTGAGTCTTCAGCTTCTGGCGTGTATGGCGGCGGTGGGGCACTTCAATGTGTAGGCTCGTCTGGGCCTTTGTGCGCTCTGCAGCCGAGTCTTGTCATTCGGTAGCTTGCAGAGCCTACTAGGCAAAGATGTCCTCGCGGCTTCCATCGCCGCCGCCAAACCTTCTTGCTGTCTTTCCCGACTCCGTGCTGATGTAGTCAATAGGTATCACGAAGCCCGCTATCCGCCGTCTCGCCCGTCGTGGTGGTGTCAAGCGTATCTCCGGCCTCATCTACGAGGAGACACGCGGTGTCCTCAAGATCTTCCTCGAAAACGTAAGCATCCTAGCTACTGCAGGGCCACGGCTCAGCCTGACTAACACATACCTTGCGCAGGTCATCCGGGACTCTGTAACATACACGGAGCACGCTAAGCGGAAAACGGTGACGGCGCTCGACGTCGTCTACGCACTGAAGCGTTCCGGCCGCACGCTCTACGGTTTCGGGGCGTAGTGTGGGCGTGCTCGTGGGTTGTATGGCTCGGACTTTTCTCGGTGTATCATTATTTAGTGTATAACAGCCTGTTCCGTAATGCGACTCCTGACGCGAGCGTCGGTGTGCCCCTGCACGGCGCGTGATTGAGGTGCGAACAATCTCGGAGTGTGCGCGGCTGAAGCAGTGATCGCCTTCGCCCCCCAGGCTTCTCTCTGTCTCGTCGTCGCACTCGCTTGTTTTGCGTTGCGTTCCGTGCTTATTATTTCCGAGGCTCCTGTGTCCTGCACGATGAGTCGACCGTTCTCTCGCAGCCGGCTTATCTGACGACGACCCACGGGGGTGGGTGCGCGCGGACCCGGGACGGGTGAAAGACACTTCGCGAGAGCGAGAGCCGCGGCCGCCCCGACGGTGATTCCTCTGCGATTCGGCCGTGCGTCTGCCAACGCCTCGCCTGCGTGCGCACTGCGCGGCCGTGCCGTTATATACTCGCGTCCTGCCTTGGGAACCCCTCCTGGCGTTGATACCGGCGTTTTTCCGCATTGCAATTGGTCGACCGGCGTGGGTCTCACTGTCCTTCAGTCTACGCCATCGCCCCCCGCTGCAGTCCCCCACTCTGCCATCTCAGCTGAATCGTGCTGGACCGCTGCGAGTGAGCCCTCGTGCGCGGGCCCGCTGCGAGAGTCCCACAGTGAGCCGATCCGGAGTGTGTCGTGAGTGTCGAGCTCCACGCCCGCTTTAGACTCGGCCTTCCTTCCCCCAGCACGTCTTCTTTCCTCCTCCCCTCCTCCCAGCCTCCTCTCCAACTCTCCCCGCCTCACATCCCCCACGCCCCATCAACCTCATCATAGCTCATCGCGTCCGTCTCATCTCGCTAGCCCACGACTGCTCACGACCAGCCACGACCACGCACGCCCCGATGTCCAGCGCATCGCAACAGCTCCCGAACGAGACCCTCCACGCCATCTTCGAGCACCTCTCGCCCGGCTCGCTCGCCGCCGTCCTGCGCGCCTCGCACCGCTTCCGCCTCGTCGCCGAGCGCATCCTCTACGCGCACATCGCGCTCGTCGAGTCCCTCCACCGCGCCGCGCCCACCGCGCGCCGCACCGCCGCCTGCGCGCACGCCCTCCTCGCGCGCCCGCACCTCGCCGAGGTCGTCCGCCGCCTCACCGTCCGCTGGCAGACCGACCCCGGCCCGCGCGACGACTACATCGCCGCCGCGGGCCCCGTGCTCGAGCTCCTACACCAGGCGCTCAGGGGGCTCGTCCACCTCGAGCAGCTCGAGCTCGCGCTCGGCCTCGCGGGCGGGACGCTCGACGCGCGCGCGGTGCTCGATGGGTGCGCGTTTCCGAACTTGAAGGTCTTCGCGCTCAGCGGGGTGGGGAGGGGGAGCGTGTCCCCGAAGTTGTACCATGCGCCGAGCGCGCCGATCGCGTGGTTCCTCGCGGCGACGCCCTCGATTGAGCAGCTTCGTCTGCTCGACTGCTATGAGCCCCTCGAGCTTCCGCCGGACGCGCTTCCCAACTTGACGATCTTCCGCGGGTCCGCAATCGCTGCTGCGACGGTCCTGCCTGGGCGTCCGGTACAACTCCTGGGCCTTGTCGGGCACGAATTCATTACGGAGCGCGACCTACAACGGATCGCGCAGACCAGCGCGCCGATCAAGTATCTTGACTTGAGCATGATGAGCGTAACGCCGATCCTCCTGCGAGATATCTCGCGACACCTCGGTGCAGTAGAAGTCCTCAAGGTCAAGCTCGCGCTCCGGCACACTCTCCACTTCGCCCTCTCTGGCATCGTGAGTCCATGCGTCCATCCTCCCCTCGCCTATCGTCTCGCCGCGTCCCCGCTCACGCCCCACCCGCAGAGCCTTCTCGCGGGCCTCTCCCCCGTGCTCGGCGCCTTCACCGCGCTACACCAGCTCGACCTCTCGCCCACGCCCGTCGACGGCATCGCGCGGGGCAACGCGCTCGAGGAGAGCGCGCTCTGCACGACGTGGGCGCGCGCGTGCCCCGCGCTCCGCTCCGTCGTCTTCCCGAGCCGCACCGAGTGGCGCCGCGACGGCGCCGCGGACATCTGGGTCGCGGACGCCGCGGCTGCGACGGTATGGACGCGTTACTAGCGTTTGCTGCGTGTTGGCGGGTAGGGGGCGCTGACTGATGGTTTGTGTGTTGGATTGGGTGCGTAGGGCGTCGTGGGGGCGAAGCGTGTGGAGGCGGCGTTCGTGGGCGGGCCGTTCGCGGTGGCCCAGGGGTGGGTGGCTAGTGCCCCGCGGAGGGCGTAGTGAGACAGGAGAGGAAGACGGGCGGGTCCGGGTGTCCGACATTGAGATGAGGTGCGTCTTGCGTTTCTGCCTCATCCACTCATCACGAACGTGCCGCACAGACTATACCATGCTGAACTCCGCCATACGGACACGATCTACGCACACTGCTCAACCAAGCATGTAACTCTTACACGCCGCACGTATTTATTTGCTGCTATCGCTCGTGCACTCGCATCCTCGCACGGCCCCGCAATGCTACTCTGCGACGATCTGCAGCTTATCAAACCCCCAGCTCCGAAGTTCCCAAGCCCCAGTGGCGACATTCGTGGTCATATAGGCAAATTAGCGTCGAGTGTAGGTATATGTTTATACTGACGCATACGTTCGCGCTCCGCGCCTGAGAACGCGTCCGCGACTGCCCCCGGTACCTCGTCCGCGTGAGCGGGAGCGGGACCGCGTCATCACGTCCTAATCGCAACGTTGCAAGGAGAAGTGCTACAGCGTCCGGCGCGTGGAAAGACGACGCGGAAAAGCCCAAGATCAATAATATAGGAAGGGGATGTGACTACAACGCTGCCGGATCCAAATACATATCACTTCACTACGTACGTCGTACTACCTATGTAACTGTCTCTTCGTGTGCTGCACCAGCGCAGCGCTCGGAACGGGGAGGGGATATTAACGGGAGAGAAGGGGTAACTAACAGAGGAGGAAGGAGGGGCGGGTAAGGAGGTGGGAGGTGAGGAGGGCATATGGGTAGGCTGTAGAGGATACATGCGAGTATGAGGGTATACAGGTAGAGCGATGCATGGGACACGGCTGGATTGCACAGACAACGGGGGTTAACGGGGCTGGAGGACTGGGGAGGACAGGCAGGAGGCATAGGGGACATCTACGCCTCTTCGCCCTCGTCGACGAAGATGTCCGTGTAGTGCTCCAGGATTGTCTCGACAGCCTGTAGCCCAACGTCAGTCACACTCGGAGACATTATCCGAGCGACAAAAGAGGTGTCTACGTACCTTGTTCTGAAGGGACGCATCGGCCATGCCGTTCATATGACCGTTGGCGCCTGGCTGGCCCTGGCCGAAGAGCGTCGGACCAAAGACGATGGCGAGGTTCTGCACGGACATGGCGTTCTGCGCCTCGTGCTGCACAACCCTGTATGCCAAGCAAGGTACAGACAACCGTCAGTTCCAGGCTACAACTGTGCTGGCGGAATGTAGCCACGCACTTGTGGAGGTGCCCCATCAGGTACTTCAGCGTCGAGTAGTTCGGGTCAGGCAGAGCGTTGACCCGTTCATGCAATCGGATGTGCCTGGCACGCTCGTTCTCGTTTCCTGCAGTCGGAACGAAGGGGTCAGCATATCACATAGCGGGTACTTCTCGGAACAGAATGGCGACTTACGTGCCGCCTCGAGAAACTCTGCATGCTGGCTCGAGGTGAACAGCGGATCAGGCAGCTCGCGCAGCCAGAGCTTGAGCACACTCGTGACGTTGCTGATATCAGAGGACCATTCCTCCGCGTCGAGATTCACCGAGTCGAGGTCTGCGGTAGCCGTATCGTGGTCAGCACCCGGTACCGACGTCAATGCACCCGAGACCATCACATCCGAGAGCGATTGTGCAGAGCAAGTGCCTTGCCCGAGCGTCTCTCACGATGGACGGACTAATGCTTACCTCGGTCGAGCTTCTCCTTCAGCTTCAGCACCTTACTGTGTGTGCCGCCAATACGGTAGACGCCCTGAGTTGTAAGCCCGTACTTCTCGATCGCCTCGCAACACTTCACGACGATTGGTGGAACGTCAACATCGTCACGGGCCATCTGCTCCGCCAAGCTCACGCCAAACGTCGGTCTGCCCTTGTCGGACATCGGCGCATGTGATGGACTGGGTGAGCTGCCTGGATGGTGGTGTAGCGCCGGGATGGGTGGAAGCTGGGATACTGTCATGAGCCTCTGTGGCGCTAACGTGAAGGAAAGTGTACTTACGAAGCCCTCCTCTTGTGGCCCGGTGCGCCGCGGACCACGGGCGGTGGCTCCGTGGGCGTATATGTACGCCTGCATGTAGGTCTTGAAGTCGGTCCGGTTGTCGATCGACTCCATGGTGGCCTTGAGGCCAGGCGCTGTATGGATATGAGCGGCCGAACCGCATATGAAGTAGGCGAGTACGTACTGTTCTCATCTGGTGGCGAGATGATCGACGCATCGCTGTGCACGATGCTCTCGCAAAGAAACGCGTAGCGAGCAAGGTGGTATTGGGTGCCGAGGTCGATCTCGTCAACACATTCCTTGAATGCCTGGAGAGGGAAACGTCAGTATCTGTACGTACAAACAGCACTCCAGGAACACGGACTCGTAGGATCCGGGGTAACTGGAAGTTGAAGTATTGCTGGCGAATAGCTTGGGTATCTGTGACAGCCTTGCGGTACGCATCGGACGCTGTTGACATCCGCGCTCGTATGTCGTCTTCTTGTCGTTGTATCTGCATCCTCGTCAGGCTGTGTACCATGGTCCCAGCATAGCACTACGTACATTTTGTGGGTTCTTGCCTTTCAGCAACATACCACCTTTCGCGACGGCCTTCCCGATTACCCGCTTCCCGTTGACTGGTGAGCGGCTCTGCATCGCGTTGTCTTTCAGTGACTCGCCCTCCTTCTGCAAGAGTAGACGCTCCAGTTCCTCCGCGGTCATGTCGAAACGCGTCTTTGTCTTCTCCATGATGGCCTCTGCTTCCTGCAGGGCACGCTCATAGCGAGTCGCAAGGTCTTTCGTCTAGCAGGGCATAAGGTTACGGAACCCCTACGGTGAGCACACGGCGATACTCACTGCTTTACGATTCTTGTCGACTTCCTTGGCTAGGTTGGACAGCTCCTCGCTCATCTCGTTGAGCCGCGCGGCGAACTTGATCCTGTTCTCGGCCATGGCCTCGTGCGTGCGCATCGACGACTGCCAGGCGTTCACAAAAGACCTAACCCAACAATGCGTTCGGGGATTGTGCGAGCGGATGTTGATGTGAAGAGACGCACCCTGCTTTCGCTTCACTGGTAGCATACTCGTTCGCTGCCTGCCGCGCGAGCTTCTGCATGGCCTTTCCGTATTCATCCTCCACGCCCGCGCGTCGTTTCAGGAATGCCGCCGCTTCCTAAGAAGAGGATCAGAGCAACCTCAAGATGGTAATCATACGAATACGCACTCTACATGAGACCATGCTCTGTTTGATCCTGTCCATGAGAAGCGGGACACCACACTGCAACAGCGTACCAGTCAGTACCGCACACCCGCAAAGGAGCAGACGCAGCCTTGGCCACACAAGCCACCAGCCGCAGCGGCCAAGAGCACCCAAGCACTCACATCGGTATCGCACAGCGCCCGCAAGATGTTCTCGTCGAAGCTCGGCTCGACCAGCGTCGCCATGTCCGCCGCGCTCGCCGCCGTGTCCGCATCGCCCTCCCCGCTCGTCACGCTCTCCTCCACGCTCACCCGCGGGAGCGCCTGCCCGTGGCCCAGCTCGCTCGCCCCGCCCTGCCGCGGCGGCACCGTGCTGTCCCGCCACCGAGCCCCGCCGACGCCCGGGCGCTGCGCAGACTCCGCGCTCGACCGCGGCGGGGACGTCGACTTCGTCGGTGTCGGCGGGGCGCCGCCGTTGTACGCATACTGCTGCTGCTGATGGCTGTGGCCGCTCTGGTGCGATTGGTGCGACTGGTGCGAGTGCTGGTCGAGCGACTCGGCCGAGGTGACGTAGTGTGTCTGCGGCATGCGCGGGTAGTGGCCCTGCGCGTGCGAGCGGGCGGGGTGCCCGAGGTCGGAGCCGCCGTCGCCGTTCGGGTGGGTGCTGCTGTCCCAGGACGGGCGCGGGTGGTAGCCGTCTTCGATCTCGCTCATGGCGTATAGCGTGTCGTCGTCGTCGTACAGTAGCAGTGGTCTTGGTGGTAGTGAGCAGTCGTGCGGTCCAGGCCGGGTGCGCCTCGCCTCGTTGCGTTGGGTATGGGTGCGGTGCGGATGGGTGGGTGTGGCTTCCTTCTGCTTTCGATCTGAATCCGCGCCGTTGCGTGGTGCACGCTCGTCGTGGCCTTGCAGATGCTTTCAGTAGTATATGAGGGTTACACAGCCGAGCCTGCCGTACTGGATGGGGCCGTCGTCGAGAGCGGCGGGCTGGCGTCGGCAGCTGGGGGATGCGGAGAGGGTGGGTGGGTGAGGGGTGCGGCTCGAGTCTGCGCCCGCGACTGCGAGAGCCGACTCTCACACAGGCGCGCATAGATCTGCTTACGTAACAATCAGTTCCCTCCCGCCCCCACTCCATTTTTGGGCATCGTAGTTACGAGGGGGCGGCCACACCGAGCCACACCGTCCTCTTCCGCAAAGCTTTCGGGGCGATGCTTGTTGTAATGCTTTGCGGAGCTCCGGGTGCCCTAATTGAAGTTGAATCTGGGCTGTCATGCTAGAATTTGAGTGGTGCCAGTGTCTTTCAGTGACAGGAGCGGCTCCGAGTTGTGCAGTAACTAAGTATTACTGACACATACTGTACTGGCAGAACCAGGACCAACTCCTGTTTCACGCACTCCTATTGAATAAGAGGTCTCACCTACCCTAGAAGCACCAGCTTGACGAAGTATACCAACAAGTATTCTCCTTGGCGATGCATACAACGGACGCACTTCCCGACCGTCTACAAATAGCCACACACCTGGTACTCACATCGCCCCTTCGGGCAAACGACGATCTGGACCATGCGACTCAACACACTCAAAATACCACCCTAGCACGACCTCCCAACAGCTCACATCCAGATGTCTCACGCCTCACACCGAGCGATTTCGACGGAGCATCTCTATTCGTACCCAAGAACGACGACACGCATGAGATCGTACACGCCCCCGGAGAACAACAACACCACATTACACGCGAGATTCTATGTACTATGTGCGGATGGCGCGACAGCGAAGGGTGGTCCGTGCAGCAGCTGTGCGTGTGTAAGTAGATGGATAGATGGGTGGGTAGGTGGGCGGGTGTGACTATGCTGCGGGAATAATGATAGGACGTCGTAAGGGGGTCGTGAACGCCAAAGCGGACGAGCGAGGGGCGGGGGACAGGCGGCGCGGAAATGAAGCAAGCATGCATGTAGAGGGGCAGCAAAGCGAGCATATAGGTGGGGTGTAAACCCGAGGGTATCGACAGCGAGCTGAAGGCGAGGGGCGGTGCCGCTTACGCCCAGCGGCCGAGGAGGGCCATGATACCCGCGCCGGCGACCATGCAGCAGAGCGCGTAGGCCAATTTTCCGTTCGAGGCGTTGAGCATGTCCGCGTTGAACAGGAACTCGTGCGCCATGAGCTGCAGACCGTTATTAGCATCATCTTTCCAAAGACACAGGGGGAGCGAGACGGGCGTACCTCGACGAGACCGGTGTACAGCAGGATACCGGCACTGAACGAGTCGAGAACACCGCTGACTATGCTCGCCGTGGTGCTGTCGGGGTTGTACGTCGTGCGGACGCCGAGACCGACGGCGATACCGATGGGCGTGCAGATACCGAACAGGAGGCCACCGAGGATCGGGACCCAGTTGTACTTGCGCGGGAGACGCAGGTACGCCAGACGGGAGCCAACACCGAGACCCTCGAACATTTCTGCGAGCGGATGAGCATGCGCAAATGTGCTGAACACGGATCATGGAAGACTTACGGTGGAAGACGAGGACGACGAAGAGGATCTTGAACTCCTCGTCGACCGCGAGCGTCAGCCCAATGAGGACGCTGTGCAGGAGCACACCGAACTCGAGGACAGCGACACCGATGATCTGCGCAATCGGCGACTGGTCGAGGGCATCCGAGGGGAGGTCGTTACGGTGAGCGACGCCGAGCTTCTCGGGGTCAGAGTGCGCCTGCGGGTAGCGGGTCGCACCGTCCGCCGACTCGCCGTCGGCACCCTTTTCGAGCAGACTCTCCGAGCCCCGCTGCTTGGCGATCGCGGCCTGGGTGGCAGCGTCGGTCTCCGGGCCGTGAGCAGCGTGCGAGGGGAGGCCGTGGCCGTGCGCGTCGTGCGTGAATCCGTGCTTGGCGAGGATGGCGCTTCCCCAGCGGAAGGCGATCAACTCTGAGATGAAGATGAAGAAGATGCTGACGAGACAAATGCCGAGCGCATAGGGCTGAACGAATGCGTCGCTGTGAGCAGACGGCAGAGCGGACGGGTGCAAATGTCACTCACGTATTCTTGCCAGGCAGGGTCGAGGCAGGGCGACCCGAGCTCATCCAGAGCAGGATCGAGCAAGTGGATGAGGGCCGTGGCAATCTTGTCGTCGATGGATTAGCAGAAGAAGCAGGAGTATGAAGATCACGACTCACGATGACACCGCTACCGAAGTACTTGGCCGTGTCGAACACCTTGGTGGGGACACGGACTCTCAACCAATCGTTCCTCCTTGCGAGCACGGGGAAGAGGGCGCCGAAGAGGGACGTCACAAGGATGACGAAGACGGAGGCGATGCGGAGACCCGTGAAGCGGGTGTCGCCGCCGCCAGAGCCGCAGTTGACGTCGTCATCGTCGTCGCGGGCGAAGATACGGGCGTGACGCATTTTGAGGGCGGATGGGAGAGACGGCTGAGGGCAGAGCACGGATGGGGAAGGGTGACGGCAGGCTCGACCTTATATTGTCCGAGGCGAAGGCAGGAGCGGTGTGCCTTAGAGTCGGAGGGAGGCCGAGGGAGCGGAGGGGAGCGGGCGGCGAGTGGGCGGGCGAGAAAGATCGAGGAAACAGATTTTGCACATCCCATCGTTGGCTTTCCCTCTGACCGCGAGGGTACTCCTGCCCTTCTCCTCTGCTCTCATTGGCCCATCAAACAGTTCCCACGCGCACGTGCTGGCACCCACAGGAGTACCCTCCTGGTCGGCGCTTGTTTCTCTCTGGTTCGTCTGCGTCGTCCCCCTTCCCCTCTGCACGGGCGCTGGCTGCTCATTCGTACTCACTGCAGTGAATGTCGTACAGGCGAGTATTCTTAGCAGTTTTTATGCCATGTACGACGAGTGCGACGCCCATCCGCTTTTCTGCAAGGCACGGCTAACACACGCGCCGAACATGCCGCTGTCGTCTGGCAGCAATGATCCCCGTGCCGCTACAGCGGATCGTGAGCACACTGGCCCAAACCGGGCCTCCCACACTCCGATAGCGCGCTGCATCTATCCTTGCCAGACAGCGGCCAATGCCGGCGAGTACCTCCTCAGTCGCTCAGATGCACAATCTACTCATCGGCCTCTCAGATTTCAGCGAGAAACGCACGCAAACGGTATGTTTCGCTCAATCTCCGCATCAAGTTCGACCGCAGACCGTTGAAGCGCTGATTAACATCGTTCAGTAGGCTTTTACACCGCTAGTGGTGCTCGTATGCCCCATGTATAATCCTGAGTGGTCCGCCAGCTTCGCGAAACGGTTCTCGGTACACCCAGGAACAAGCTCAGCTGCTCGACCGTACCCAATTTGGATTAACAAACATGGATCCTACGTAGGAATTACCGGACACAGGTGCTTCTTTCACCCGCCTTCACCGCTGCAAACTTTCTGCATTCCGGCCGCCCCGCCGCCCTCGCCGCCGGCTGCTCCTGGCGCGCCGACTCACCGTCGAATTCGCTGTCATCTAGCGAGGAGCGCGACAATGGACCAGGCGAGCGGAGAGCGCGCGAGTACCTCTTCGGTCCCCCTCCCGGCGCACCGTCTGCCATCCGCGCCGGCCAACGCTTTCCACACCTGCCAAGTATCACGCCGCCTGCGTGGTATTACAATGAACATCAGCTCGCGGACGTCGGCCGGCCGTGGTGGCACATGCGCGACACAGCTCTCAGGTACGCCTCCTCGGCATCTTGTTCGCTTTGCGTTGGCCTTTCCGCGGATGTATGTTTTGGGCGGCGGAGGGGAGTCGGAGGACGGGACGGCCGTCATGAGCTTGGCGCTACCGCTGGTTAGCCGTTGGACTCCTCCATTCGGCGCGGGTGGACAAGCATCTGTCCGCGCAGACGTGCGCAACGTGAGGCGGCGTCGAGCGGGCTGCGTTTGTCAGTCGCACTGCGGTCCACCCACCGTTGACAGGCCTTCCCCCACGACGCCTTCTTGTGCCTCTTCGACAGCACGTACCACGCACCGCAGACAGGCTTCTCTTCCTGAGCCTCTGCATATAGCAACGCTCATCCCTCCCTTGAACTATCCACTGCCCGTCGAAACTCAAAATCGCTCGCCAGCCAATCCGCTGCCTGCGTACCGGTCACACGAGACGAAATGCAATGGACGCCCTCCGGTTGGCTTCCTTCGTTCCGTGCGGGACGGGTGCTGACGCCGACCGAGAGCGGCCTATGGCCATCTACATATCGATGGGGGTGGGTCAAGATGCCGACGAGGACCCACTTAGCTCTGCCCGATCGAGATCGCTGCATACTATGTTTTGCGTTTTGCAATTTTGCTGGCGCCGCGTTCTGTGCTCCTCCTCGCTCCCTGCTCCTCTTTGCGCCGCCTGCGGTACCGACGTCGACGTCCCGCCCTCTCGGAGCAATTAGGATGGAGAGCGGCGGGGGAGCCATCCACCGACGTGGGCCACTAGTCTGGCTACAAGGAGGACCCGGAACCTCCGAACTAGCTATGTACTATGCATCCTGGTCCAGCGGTCCCGACACCGTCTCCGCTGGCTCTAGAAAGATGCGACAATTTTTCTTTCTGGTCACTCCCTGGAGCTTTCATGCCGCGGGGAACCTCGCAGTTGCGTGCGTCGGGCCAAGCGGAACTCATGGCGGGCTCGTCGAAGCGGGCTTTCCGACGAGAGGCCCTCTGGGCTGCGTCTAGAGGATACATAGCCGCGTAGCCGTTCAGCAGACCATATGGTAGACGGCTTGGCAGGCGGTCTGAGCACTTGAGGGACCGCACGCTTCCTTCGCATTCCATCGGGGATCGGCAGGCTTCGTCTCGTACTGGCACACTCGCCGTCGTTCAAGGAAGCGCTCCCTAGGCGTCGTCAAAGACAACAATTCGAGGCACCTGCCCCCGAAAAATCCATGTCCTCGGATCTTCAGAATGGTACACTCATCACTTGAGGTCTCTGCAATGATCATCATTGTCACTGTCGTCCCGCCGCGGCCGCTGCCAGCAACGCTAAGCCCATCGCGAATCAGCCGGGACTTGATGTATTAGTCGATGTACGTATGTCCCAGTAAGCTACCGGCGCCGCAGTCAATCTATTTGGTTCTATGCGTCGTTCATCTGCGGGTTGGCGCGTCGGGTTGTACGGCATGCTACCGATCCTGCGGGATGTTCGTCTTTCTCGACATGCTGTCACTCAGGATTTTTCGCAGAACAGCATACAGTTGGCATGTTGACTCAGGCGAGGGGATGGATGCGCATACAACGTTAGTACGGTCTCCGGCGTGTAGGATCTCGAAGGCCAGCATATCCGGCCGAATTAGCCGTACCGTTCCGGGTACGACCACTATTAGAGGAAGCCTCGCGTCCCGCCGCGCCGTCCTCCATGTCATCTTTTGGCCCTTTCTCTGGCCGCATGGCGATATCAACCCTGAACAGCATCGTACATGAGCTGTCACTGTCCAGGCACGCTTGCCACGGCCGATAGAATGTCTAGCATCCTGCCGCCTGTCCGCTCGCAGGACTATCCGCCGCTTCTCTCCCTTTCGCGACAACTTCGCCCTTGCCGCGAGCGCGTTGCTACAGCTGAACGAAGCCTTGCGAACCCTCAGACTCTCTGTGGCCCTGGACCGCACCGTTGGAGGCAGTTTCGCAAGCAAGCCAGATATAGAGGGGTCCAACGGTGAGTCTACACGCTGAACGAGCTACACGATACATTACTTTTGAACCTACCCGCTACTCCTACACTTGCCGTCCTATCATCGCCCAGCAAGCAATCGGCCGACGACCTATGATTCCTTCATCTCAACGTCCCTTGTCTCAGGCTCCCCCGCCACGTTTGCCTCACTCTCGCCCGCCGCGGGAGCGTCCCCACCGGCAACCTGCTCGCTCGCACTCTCCGACCGCGCCCTCTTGACCTCCCGATCCGCCTCGCCCTCCGCCGTCCCCTCGCGGCTCGCCTGCTTCTGCTGCTCCTGCGCCTGGATCTTCGCGAGCAGTGCCTTCTTCTTCTTGAGCCGCCCGAGCTCGCGCTGCGTGAGCTGCCTGCCCTCCGCGCCACCGTCGATGGACGCGGCCGCGGCCTCGGAGAGCGTGTCCCGGATGAGCGGGTCGTGCTCCGGGTCGACGTTTTTGGGCAGCGAGGAGAGCGCGGAGTATAGGTCGAGCGTCTTGAGCTCCGCAGCGCTCGCTGACGAAGCAGGAGTGAGTGACAGAGATTTGGGAAGAGGGACGTGAGAGGAGTTACCTGGTACGAGGCATTTGGTGTTGAGCGAAGTGAGAAGTGGCGTTCCGACGTCAGACGATGCCGACAGCTATCGTTAGAAGGCGTCAGTGGGTAGTTCGGGTAGGTTGATGGGACTATATTTACCGTCGCATCTTGCCATGACAGCACTCGCACTGAGGGTGCGCTTTCGGTGGACTCGGCCTCCGAAGCATTGTCCCACTGTGCGTCAAGTAACGCCCAAATGCGCCCATCTCGAGTCACGGTGAAATCTACTACGGGTTTGCCGAGTTCGACCGCTTTTACGACAGATGCCGCGAGCTTCTCCCCTTCTGCTGGGAAGGGAGCGTAGAAGATCGCGTCTGCACTACGAGAAGTGTCAGCAAGGGCAGAGTCGCAACGGATACGGAACAGCTCACCCAACGGCGTTGAATACAATGAACCGTCCACGCTCGCCACGGTCGGCGGTCTGGATCCTATGGATGACGAACACAAGCTGGAAGTCATCTGGGGAGCCGGACGTTGCTTGTGCCTTGTCCTCTGCGGTTGCTGACGCCGCGTCACCCTCCGCCATTGGCACGTCCCCGCCCGACTCCGCAGGAGCCTCGGACTGTTCGTGTGACGCATCCCTTTGTGGCTCGACGTCTGCGCTCTCCTCACGGACGTCTTCGGCGCCTTTCTTGCCCTTCCCTTTTCTCCGGCCCTTGCCCTTGCCCTTCGCTTTGGCCTCTGCGGCGCCTTCGTCGGCGTCACCGTCCTCGTTGCTCCATCCGCGGCGCGACTTCGGGGCCTTCACCTTGATGCGGGGCTCCACAGCGTCGAAGACCGAGACTTCAGACAGGAGCTTGCCCGACATCCAGTCCCAGATTTTGAGCATCGGGTCGCCACCACCAGATACCAGCACCGAGGGGTTGAAGGACGGTATGTGGAGTGCCGAAACAAACCTATGGGGCGGGCTGTGAGCTTACGCCGCGGAAAACAATAATTGCGGTAACCCACTTCTCGTGGCCTAAGCAGTACCGCTCAATGACGTAGCCTTTAGGGAACCAGCTGACGCGGATATGCTCGTCACGGTCCGCGGTCAGGATATACTGCTCGTCTGGGGTGAGAAGATACGTCGTGAGCATGGAGGCATGGCCGAGGATCAGGGTGCCGTTCGAGGGATTTTCATGGGATGTCAGAGATCCTCGTTTCGACGCGCCAGCTTGACTCGTTGACGGAGCGGGGGTGGGGTCGGAATGCAGAGGATAACTGTGATGCTAGTCAGCGACTTGCACGATCAAAAAGCTGACGCATCTCCGGGGCGCACCTGAACACATCGCCGAACTTGTCGCTCACGACGATGGTCTGACCATCGCGTGTGAATCCGATCTCGGTGGGCTTCTTCGGGAGCTCCCTACAGCGGAGGAACACGATCAACTCCTCCAGTCGCGTCCGGCTCACAACTGTACGCACCGCTCGCTCAGGAGCTTCAGGGCATCCTTCACCTGCCAGACCTTCAACTTCTTGTCGTCTCCCGTAGTGATGACATGCGTGAACGTAGTGTCCACGGCGGCGCAGCGTATGGGACCGGTCTTGTTGAGCTTTTCGCGCGCCTCATCGTCGAGTGCGGTCGTGGTGAATATAGTCTCGCCGGTTCTGGCTCGGATAGGTTCAGCTGGTTATGAACTGTTCAGACGAGCCGAGACACGTACTGAACGTTCAGGACATAGAAATGCTGGCCGCTTACTACGAGTACCTGCTCATCACCGAAGACAAGACGCGTATAGGGAAAGTGCGGCATTGTCGTCTGCTGCATCCAAGACTCAGCGCAAGCCTGTCCGTGCAAGCCCAAGGCGAAGCATCAAAATGACCTCAATATTCAGCGCGATTCATAACCTCGGATGCGTCTATATGTATGTGCAAGGAACAAGTAATAACTCTCTGTTAGTATATCGGTTAGTACACGCGCCTGTCACTACTGCTGACCGCGCGAAAGCGGGGTTCGACTCCCCGACAGAGAGAATGCTTTTTGCTTCCCTCCGCCATGCCAATCGCGTGAAGGGGCTTCCCATCATGAGACATCTCGGATGAATGCTGAAGATGGTGTACAACGTCGCGGCATTCAAATATCAATCAGATGCAGTACAGTACAGCCTATTATGCTTGCTTGTGCAGCTTGGGCATCAGCCGTATCAGGTTGTTCTACGGCCATAGGGCTCTGTACTGATCAGGTTTCCATGACTCGCTCCTCAGAACTCTTTCCGAGGTCGCTCTTCCCGAAACACGGCAACCACTCGTCAAGCGCAAGTTCGAAGAGGCCGAGCCCAGAGTAGAAGGGCTCCTGAGACACTGGACTATAGAAGCCGACCGTTTTGAAGTCGGTGTGGTTCGCATCCGGGGTGAGCAGGACACGCAGGTCCGAGACGTGAACCATATCAGCGTGAGTCAGTCCAAAGAAGGACGGGAACTCCGGCGCGACGTTGCATCTGCGAGAGTCGCATGAAATATCGAGTTGACCAAGCATCGTGACCACTCACTGTGGGATGGCGACGCTGGGCTTCCGCTGGGGCGAGTTCTCCTCGATCGAAGCTAGACCCATGGTCCTCCATGGATCGACTGCAAGTAGAGTTGGTATCAACTGGGCACACAGAATCGAGGTCAGACATACATTCGCCATTAGTGAACAGCACGTTTGACGGGGTCATGTTCCACCCTCCATATTTGTTGACTTTCTCGACCGCCGGGGAAGGAGGAAGACTCCCAGGAAACGCCGCATTGCATTCCTCCTGGAAGCGCTCAAGGGAGCGGAAAGACGTCTCGATCGAGAGAGGATTGTTTGGGTCGCCACGCTGGTAGAAACCTGGGCGAGGCTCAGCACCAGAGCGTCGATCCGGTATGTGAAGGGGACGTACCATACTCAGAGCAGTACTGTCGCATCCAGGACCTATCCTGCACGGGATCGTCCGGGCTTCCAGGGATCGCGTCGTAGTTGACCTCGCGGATGGCAGTGAGGAAAGCGTCCAGGGCGACGTCGATGCCGAGGTTGTCTGATAAGCCGGTCTCGAAGGGAGTAATGGTCGAGTTACGCGTCTCCAGGACGTTGCAGAAGGGCAGGACGGAGGCTTCGAACCCGTAGTACTGCACAGCGAGATCGCATCAGCTCCGCTGAATCAACGCGAAGATTGACAGACACTTACCTGGTAGAAGCTCAACGGATCCATTAGTACGCCCGCCGCACTGATATCGCTCGCGTTCGCAGCGCTCTCTCTAGTGACGTCGTCCGAACGCGCGCTCAGCAGCCTGAACTTGAGGTCGGCCGCCTCCTCAGGCCTCCCGTTCCGCAGCGTATTGTCCACGAAGCGCGTCACCGCGACCCAGTCTGCAGAACAGTTCCGAGTGAGGCTGCGCTCCGCTGCCTTGTAGTAGGCAGCCATGTCCACTTGGGCGTGTACAGGCGCCGAGGAGGCCCAGACGGCGAAGATGGTTTCTGGGTTCCGGACGCGTAGCAGGGCACCGCGGACTCCTGGGTATGAGCCGCCGAGCCAGACCCAGGGAGTCCGCGACGGATGGAGAGGGTTGACAGATGAGGAATTGGCGATGGCGTCGTCCGACGCTTGATGTGATGACAGCGAGAACCTGTTCGCGAAGAAGACCACATCCTCCAGGGCTTGCTCAGTGGTGAGGAACTGCCACTGGTCTGCAGTGGTGTTCTCCTAACGAGGGAGCGGTTAACTTCAAGGACGCGGAACCTGTAGGCGCACGTACATTCACCGGGAACGGCAGGGAGTCGCCGTAGTAGCGATGCTCCCACAGGATCGCGACGCCGTTGTATCGCTTCGCGAGGCGCATCGTCGCAGAGAGGCCATGATACTCTTGCAAGTAGTACGGGAGAAGCGGTTCCGCGTTCTGCTCGCCTGAGTCGAACACTGACAGATCCGCAGTCAGCTATACCTCTTCGTCACGGATGCGGCAATGACGCTCACAGAACACTGGGCCTCCAGGTTTGTAGTAGGTGTCATTCACCCAATATCTGTTCTTGAACGTGCCTTTCGTATTCCCGAAGTGGTCAAGGGGCATCTGGGGATCAATAGACGAGCACTGAGTGTCCATTCAGTCATAACAGCTATGAGAACACTCACCTCAAAGAACCGCGCGTCGTTCTGCGCAGTCTCAGCCCTAGGTACCCCGGGCAGATGCTCCCGAAAGCGCATATTGGGCACGAAGCCAGCACCCACGCAACCAAACAAACACAAGAAAAGCCACACGCACGCCAACCTGCTCAGCTGGCTGCGATCTGTCCTAAGCCCGAGGTGCGACATGCTGATCTGCGGAGGCAGTGCGACGACGCACCAGGTCCATGGATGCGCTGCTTATATGCATCAGGGTCAAGAGATAGTGAGGCTGTATGTCACTGCGGCGAGAGATAAGGCTGGTAGCATGATCGCCCTTCGCGGCTTCGCAGGTTCGTGCGCGCGGAGCGACGGGTGGTGTCCCCGTCCTCCGGGCGGGCCGTCTTCCCGCCCTTGCCCGCATGCTTTGAGTTGTTCGCAGATATGCATTGTCTTGCACGACCAGATTACGCTTTGAAGTGAGAGTCAGAAAGGTATGCCATAATGTACACATTAGCAGGTTATCGTGGTAGGAGTCTAGACATCACTAGGGGGGCGCGTCTGGCCTTGCGACGGAGCACTGGCGATACCGTATCGTTCCTTCTCCCAGTTGGACCACTCGAATACGGGGAGAGGGTGCGCTTCGGTGTTGAACACCCAGCGGTCCAGGGGTATGAGCTCTTCGTCCGTGAAGAGCAGGTATAGGTATTTGAGCCTGAGGATGAACCTGTCAATACTACGATCCCCTGACGATAGGAGGCAAGTGCGCACGTCTCGGCTGTGAAGAAGCTCGGCATCTCATCCTTCAGGCGAGCGGGCGACTTCTCCACAGATGCCAGGCTCGCATATCCGCTCGCGGTCCTGGCCTCCCTCTCAATCGCCTGGAAGACCTCCCATCCGCGCTCCCTCCAGATCTCGTCGCCCGTCGTCCTCCACATGACGTAGAAGCTCTCGACCGTCTATCACAACGACCCTCGTTAGTGAACATAGGTTCCCAGGATGAGCCCACGCACCTCCGGCCTGAGCATATAATCAGACTTCATCGCATAGTAGTCCCTCTTCGTTGACTCCTTCTCGGGCGGGACCTCCTTCAAGCCCGGCGGCAACCCTCCAGGCTGTCCCTCTGCATCCCACCCCTGCACCAACTCCATCCACCTCCCGCCCTTCGGATGCTCCGCATCCACCGGCATACGGGTCATGTACATCTCGTCCGGGCCCAAGCCGGTCTCGTGGTCCGCGTACGTGATCCAGCACGTGTACGCGAGCCCGCGCGCGGCCCACTCGTGCAGCTGCCGGTCGCGCGTGGGGAGGTCGAGCGTGTGCGCGCCAAGCGCCAGGAGCCCGGGGAGGAAGCAGGAGAGGTGCTCGAAGTTGTGCGTGGGGCTGCCGTTGATCGTGTCGGTGACGTAGAGCAGCTCGCGGTTCGCGGAGACGTAGAGCAGGTTGTTCAGAATGGCTTCGACGTCGCGCAGGTCTGCGGGGCAAGCTCAGGGAGGCGTGTCGGAGACACTTTGTTGGGTTATGGTACGTACACATGTCGCGAGCTTTGGGCTCGGACTTGCCAGTGAGCAGCCACTGCTTGAGAAGGTACTCGTGTGCGCTGTCAGCAAAGGCGCCCACGGAGAACTGACCTGCGCGCATGGGCAGGGAAGTGTTAAGTGAGTTTGACGTGGGCGCAAGGTGTGGACGTACTAGAGGTAGGCTTCCCCGTCATGACGTGCCACTTGGTGGCGAACTGATTGTCTTTCACGTCGGCGTCGTTCATCAAGTCCATGATACGCTCGACCTGCAGCCCTCGTCAGCCTGCAATCATACAAATTAGCGATGCGACGCACGCGATCGAAATACTCCCTGCGCCCGGTGAGGTGAGCGAGGTACTTGTACTCCATTTGGCAGCTGAGTGCCTCCGCCCACAGGATGTTCGCGCCTGTCCATCCCATCCTGGTCTTCCCGCTGGTTTCCATGAGTTCAGAGCGCATCCCGTGGATGGGGCTACAGTTGACTTACGAGACAGTGTTGACAGCATACATGGGAAGCCCGTATGTAGTGTTGAATGCGGGCAGCAGCACACGACCCAGGTCATCTGCACGCGTGAGCAGAATAGGTTCTCCGGAGAGAGCGTATGCGGACAGAAGTCCTCCCAGGTAACGAATGACGGTCTCAAAGAATGGCGCGTAGGCTCCCTGTATATCACAGCTCAGGTACACACAAGGTGTAGAGGGAGATCACACTCACCTCTCGTAAAGCAAAGGTCATATTCGCCAGTACGGGTATCGTCTCTTGGAACTCATCATGTAGACCCATGATGAGCATGGTATCCAGGCTGTCCACCATCGTTAAACGCCAGCCATTGAAGCTAGCCAAGCGGGTAAGGCTCTATAGCGTGAGAATCGACCGAACGTAGTACGCACTTGTCCACAGATCCGTTGGTTACTGGTAGCAGTTCGTCGTGCTCGCCCGCGTACTCCTGGTATCCCCCGTATGCATGTCGGAAAGCGTCCTTCACAGCGCTCGCGCGTTCGGACCACTTCGTGACTGGTGGCGCAGGTATATGGTAGTCTTCAGGCGGAGGGTATGGAGGAGGCGGGCCAGCGAACGGAGGAGGCGGTGGATAGTAAGGATTGAATCCTTCCGGATGCGGCCCTCGGTATAATAGGTGCTCATTCACGCCAAAGTGCGCGAATGCCCAGAACATGAACGTCGCGGCGGCGCCAATGGGTATGAAGCGGTATACCCGCTTGGCCCTGAAGAGATCCATCGTTTACGCCAGAGTCGGGATAGAGAGAGCAATCAGAGCAGGACAGCACAGCTAGCACAAGCCCATAAACGACCGGAAGTATCTCGGAGCACAGCTGGACAGCGGGGAAGAAAAGAAAGAGCGGAGAGGGATGCCGCCTCAAAGCAGCATGTGCGGGGAAACTGACAGCGCGAGGACAAGGGACAAGAAGCCGCTCGGGCTCGCGAAGCCATGGTCTTGAGGGCGGCGTGGTGCCGGGCGAGTCGGATGCCAAGCCTTTCCTCTCGGCGCAGAACCAGGAACAGCCACCGCCCGATCACAAGGCGCCCCTCGCGAGATCTGCTCCGATATGGCAGGTGTTCAAGAACGTCAAGCAGCTTCACTCTCTTCTGATTCACGACCTCCACCATAACATTGCGCGCTTGCAAGGATTTGAGGACAACAATGGATTATATGCGACTATTTGGTACCCCGCGTCAGAGGGAGCGAACGTCCACCATGGGCTCTTGCAGGACGGGCTCACGAGGCCTCGTCGAAGCCGCTCATTACCGCGCTTTCGGCGGCGGCGTGATTTGCCACAAAACACCGAGATGCTCCCATCCTTTGCCACTCCACAGACAATATAGGTTGCAACCCCTCCTGGGCTTATTTACAGAACACCACCTCGCACAAAACTACCAGCAACCTACCAACAGTAAATGTCCGATCATACCTCTAGAGTAGCTCCGTGATCGCGGCTGCATCTCTCATGACCATGCTCATATGGTGAGATGGCCGAGCGGTCTAAGGCGCCAGACTAAGGAGTTACTCTACGGAGTCTCTTGACATCTGGTCCTCACGGGCGTGGGTTCGAATCCCACTCTCATCATAGCACTCTTTTTCCCGTCTCGAGCGGCACTGCAAATGGGTTGTTTTTTCTATTCGTCAAGAGTGCGAGTACCATATCATGGCTCACAGAATGTTGTAGTGTCCCGCTGTCAGTCAGCATTCAACGAGAGATACTTAGAGAGGTCAATTACGCTGATGCTGAGCTAGCACAGACTTTTGAGGGTTTTAAGAACTGCCAAAGAGCTATATAACGTGTGGTACCGGCATCGTAGCAACTATCTACGGAATCAAGAAGCACACAACGCAGCGATAATCACGAGAAGCCCGCAAGCAGCACTAGTGATTTGGTCAATAGCTCACTTGGGACTCCACATCACACGCATGCGTTCCTAATGCGGTATTAGGACCTAGCTTGACAAGGCCCCAGATACACGAGAGGAACCTCTAGATTTGAAGTACTGGTGGCGGAGTCAGGCGGAAATATTGAGCTATGGATGAAAGTGTTCTTGATGTGATCCGAAAAACTAAATTGCCCATAGCGCAGCAACCTCCGCCATGATCGTGCAGGGTGCTCCACTACAGTATCTGTTGACGTTCCGAGACGCCAAGCTGGTACGAGACAGGTCTTGCATGACGTGCACGCCTGTACGGGAGCTGTGGAGGAGTTTCTCAGCTAGGGTGTTATCACCACACTCTCAGAGCCATGGGTAGATCAAATGCTGCAACCACCACGACCTGTCGTAACAACGTCCGCGTTTCATGATACTCCTGTCAAGCTAGAGGCAATGCGGATATGTGTATCCTCATCTTACAGAGCTTCTATAGGGTGCAGCCCGCTTGAGATCAGTACCCTGTGCGGAATGAATGAGAGAGCGCATCACCGCACTAAGCCGTTTCCACTGGGATCTGTCCGGCGCTATATGTCGATGCCGACCGTCCGCTTGTCGCTGAGGCGAACATCAACGTCCTCAGGTTAGTGTCTAGGACGAGAGGCCTTCCTTACGGGATCGATGCTTTCAGCACAGCAACAGTAATGGAGCTAGGGCCGGAACGCGTGCAGACACGAGTCGAGACGGGCTATGCCAAGCTATGAGTGTAGCCAATATTACTCGCACTGATAATATTGATTCACACTCATAGCGTAGCAACAGCCCAAGCCGCGATAGAGCCGCGATCTGTGAGTGGAGGCATGACGAGCATTGATGTGTGAGTGAGCGCTTTCGCAATTGCAGTGTACTGGCTGCGGGAGGGCTTGACCCCACCGATGAGTGTAGCAGGAGATCATATGCATGCGTACGAACCACAGTGATGCGGCAGCTGTACCCAGTCTCATCAGACAATATGGCAGCATCCATCATCCATGAAGGCTTCGGCCACCAGCGGTCACGGAAGGCTTCACAGGGCTGAATGTACAAGGAGAGGGAACGATGGAGTGAAAGTCGGTGCAAAGGTGAGGACAGCTTCCGGCCTTGGTCTACCCTCCTGGAGATCATAAGTACTGCAACTGAGCCTGCTCCTAGACGGCGCAGCAGTTCCTGCGAGAAGTCCTCCATCGGATGCTGCCCGGTGAGACTCGAGGCACAATAACAGGTACTTACTTTCAAGTACACCATCGGTGATAGCGCTGCGATGTGCGCCGCCGATTGCACAGGCGTCGGCCTTGAATCGTATGCCGCAGCCTCAGTAAGCGGTGAACGGCGGGAGGCGAATCCTAGACGGCTGGCTACCTCTGGACGTCCTTATGCCCTTATTGTATGCAGCGGAATCCAGTGATCAGCCTAGGTCGCCTTCCGACAGATGTGCTTCGTCGCATGTGCGAGAGGGCACATGGCGACTGTGTCGCTACAGCCGAACAATTAGACCCAGAGGAAGAGACCTGCAGTCGATTCCTGTTAGCACCGGTGAGCTAAAAACAACAATGTAACTGGCTGGCTAAGATAGGGCAATTCCGTATGAGCTGTTTCGAGCTGAGATAGATGGCCGCAATATGCTCAGAGAGTAGAGAGCATGAAATATTCGGAGAGAGCGGTCAGAGTTGAGCGAGAACGACCGTGTCTCCGAGAATCCCGCAAGTCCTGCTTACAGTAGCGCCCGGATGACGAAGGCTGTTCCAGAATCCCGAGAAAGTCGGACTTGAACATGCTCGCTCATCAGCCTCGTCTTGAGGTGCAAACGTTTCCCTCTCCTCTCACCCCCGCAGTCACTCTCCCGCGTAACTGCTCCCACGCATAGTACGGGAAGGTATAGTTATGGCTGCCACCGAGAGCGCCTCTAGTCCCTCAGGTTCTTCGTCGAAGTCCTCCTTGCCGCCGGGCATGGTCATAGGCCCGGACGGAAAGCCTTGCAAGATCTGCACCGCGTTCCGTCACTGGAAACCACGCGTCGAAAAGCCCAAGCAAGGACAGCCAAACACACAAGGCGCGTCGGGTCAGGAGAAGACCGCCGCTATGATGGCTGCGTTCGCGTCGGGCACCGGCTTCGCTTCAGGCTCCCAGCAGCAACAGCAGACGCAAGCTACCACCACGCCCGTATCCGAACCCGACCCGTACGTGCGCCCGGAGTACTGCCCCCCAGACGTCGAGCAGCTTGGCCGGGCGACGTGGACGTTCCTGCATACGACCGCGGCGTACTACCCGGACACGCCGACCATGGCGCACCGCGTGAACATGCTCTCGTTGCTCCGCGCGCTGCCGGTGCTGTACCCGTGCTCGGTGTGCGCGACACACCTCGGCGAGACGATGAAGACGCGCCCGCCTGACGTGAGCAGCCGCGCGGCGCTCAGCCGTTGGTTGTGCGAGCAGCACAACGAGGTGAACGAGCGGCTGGGGAAGGAGAAGTTCGACTGCTCGGTCGAGAAGTTGGATGAGCGGTGGAAGGACGGGCCAGCGGATGGAAGCTGTGATTGATGAGTACTAGGTGAGTCTGTTGTTTAGCTTTGACTCTAGCGGCGTCCTGGATCTGCTCTCCCAGAGCACCATTGCTTAGCGGTTCACCAGCGCATCTACACGTTTCAGCAATGTGATACAATCTCTGTATGATGGTGAGTCTGTTAACTGCAGTTGCAATGTGCATTTGGCCGACCGCTGCGACCAAGGCAGCTCTCCAGGCATGGCTCGTCCAACAATCGAGCAATACGGACTCGTAATCCCCACTCACACTGCGCAAGCTAGACGTACAACACGATATCCATCGCGCACGCTTATTGATATCATCATGATAATGCTACACTTTGGACACTACGTCAACTCTTCGATCACCGCGCCGCCCTTGGCTGGACCATGCCCGACTCTCTGTATTCCCTGACCGCTGCCTTGGGCGCCCTGCTTCGCCTCCTTCTCCAGTGCTTTTGCTCGCATCGTCGCTTCATCCGCTAGTACCCGCAGCATAGGCGCAGGCATGCCCAAGATGTATGCGGCGTAGAACGTCAACTTATGCATGATATGGTTGGGTTTTGGTTTCGAAGAGGACGTGCTTGCGTCTTTCCTGCTCACGGTGCTCTGTGCGGGAGCCTCGCTGAAGAACTCTGCGAGGTCGGAGAGGACTCGCAACGCATTCGCACTGGGGTGTGCTTCGAGCTCTGCAGCAGTAAGCGTCGAGCCGCGCTGGGATATGACGGTCACATGTGCAGGACGGAGGAGCAACGCGGTGTCCTTCAGGAGAAGCGAGAAGAACTGCGCGTTCATGTGGCCCTGTACAAGCATGTAAGTCGGGAGACGTTTCCGACAAACAGGAGGTCTTACAGTTGGGAACCGCGACCATAAGTCTGTCACGACGCCGGACAGGGAGGAGTGGGCCAGGGTCGACCTACGATCGGTCAGGAAGGGGACCAATTGTGAGATCGACTTCCGGACTTCCGCGTGGTCCGGATCTGCAGGTGAGAGTGAAGAAAGAGGAGAGATGGCGAAGTAGCGGATGATGTACGCATATGTGATGCTGCAGCGAGCCTGTCAGAGTGCATGCAAACAAACGTGAGCTGCGCGACCTACACTACAGCGCATATATTGTACAGCAGTAGGGGTCCGCTAAGCGCGTTGTTTGATGACTGCTTGATGAGCGGCTCAGGGATGGACATGATAGGTGGCTTCGAGCCGTGTCTGCGAGCTGTCGCTCCGCTAGACGATGCTGAAGAATCCTCGGGCTCCGCGTCAGCGGGTGCTTCCCACCATGGATCGACGCGTTCCCTCTCCAGCTCTTCGCTAGCAAGGAGCTGTTGTGCTAGCTCGCTATTGGGATCGTTGATTGCGCGCAGGAACTTCTCCCGTTCCGCTGGAGTTAACGCAGCCCAAAGCTCTTCATATGACGCTGAATCTGTCCGCGGCTTCGAATCAGCGCTGTAGCATAGTTCCGGACAAGACGGGACGTACCAAGATCGATATTTTGCAGACGTCTGTGTAGATCGTCCGCGTCGTCCTCATCTTCGTTATCCGAGTCTGCGAGGAGCGGACTTTCGTCGAGGGAGTCCTCCTCGAAGCGTTTCAGGAGGTCCATCATGCGCCGCTTCTCCTCGACGCTCGCTGAGGGCGCGCTCTTGACATCGAGTTCAACTTCCTTCCGGTAGAAGGATTCTGAGCAATTTGCATGTTTCTGCAACGATATCGCTGTGAGTACGCTCCTCGGAGATTCGGAGGACGCTAGACGGAAGCGTACCTCGGAACGGAAGCAGACTAGCGAGCAGTACGGTATGTTGCATCTGGGGCATGTGTATCGCGAGAACTGTCTCCGACAGCTGTGAGTGGTCTCAGGCGATCCGGAAGAGGTCCGGTAAGGAGAAAGACTGACATTGCGCAGGGGACAGTGGTCACCGATTCCGTCTGGGCGGCAGACGCAATGATCGGTTCTGCTTGGGTTTCTTCAGCCATCGGGCTAGGAAGGTTTCTCTCAAATTCAAACGTCTGCAGAGGACGCGGTATATGTCTGCTAAACCTTCAAAGTCTCCTGTTAGTAAGCTCGAGCGGGGGAACTTGGAGGAATGCGGGAAGGAGGTAGATGACCCTAACCATAGAATGTGAGCAAGAGAAGCCCACCACGGGCGCCTCGCGAGCGCTGTTGTTCCTCCGCGTCACTCACTCGCGACGCGGTTCGTACTGCCGCGCTCCTGCAGTAGCCACCGTCCACGATGAGCTTCAAGAAAAGGTTCATTATGTTTGTTATGTTCTGGAGCGTGCATATACTCACATGCGATCCAGTAAACTCGACTTGCTCATCCGGGTCCGCTACTCGAATCCCTTACCAGCCCCGCCATTCCCTCCCAAACTGCTCAATGTGCCCACCGACCCTATGCGCTATGCGCGTCCGGAATTCCTCGACGAGATTGCGGCAAGCACGCCCTTACCAATGGTTGTCGATGGTGATCTGGGGATGCCGCTTGACCTGTCGCAGTGGGACTGCTTATGGGAGGAGAACGGGGATGATTCTGGTGCGTCCCTGTGTCCTACAAGTGTTCTCCCGGAGTGGAACATCTGTGTGCTTATTGGATGTGGGTGTATCTTCCTGAAGACTTGAACCCCGATCCAAGCCGTCTTCCCAAACTAGACCCGCGGGACCAGTTGCTGTTGGGAGACCCCGCCTCAACACCCCTACCCTTCTCAGGCCCGTCTACTCCTGGGGCTTCCACACCCTTGACTGCTATGCCACATGTGCCATGGCTGCGTAAGACGGAGTACCTGAGTCGGGAAGGCTCAACTCGAGCTTCGCTTTCCCAAGACCTGTACGTGTCTCTTGTCATTCGTGAACGCCGAACGCCTCCAACGTCTGACCTTGCTATGTCTCGCGAATCAGGAAACACAACCAGGATAACACCATCGATATCTCCCGCGAAGCGCAGCTGCGCGATATCGACGCGTCCTTCGCCGCGGTTGAGAACTCCGACCTTGCGTCTCTGCGACACCCAACGAAGCCTGAGCTTACAGCTGTCGAGGCCTTCGAGATCTTCCCAGACGCAGAGATCTGGGCGAATGCATATGACTTGTTCAGGTTTTCTGAACGACCAGGAGATCGACCACCAGATGTTAGTGCCAACTTGTACGCTTGTGCAGTCATCTACAGAGGATTGATGGAATGCAACCACAGGTCGAAGATCCCCGTTTGGATTGCGCAGTGCTGCGTCCCATGGAGGCAGACGGAGACCATTTCCTGGCGTACTATCTCACGAAAGAGGACGAAGACGCTATCGAATTCAAGCGTAACCGCCTCGCGCGCTCTCCCGACGACCCCCCAGAAGAGGAGGTGAGTACTGCAGTCCTCACGGGCTTTCTCATCAACTCACGCAATTTTGTCATTCTGCAGCCTACAAACTTCCACTTCGTACGTGACTACGAGACGGTCAAGATCGAGCAGGAAGTGCCGAACGAGTTCCTCCTCGTGCTGGACGACGGCATGTCCCACGACGAGGACGTCGATTCAAAGAAGGCAGGCCCCTCAAGACCAAAGGGCGCCTACTACAAGAACATCGAGCGCAAGATGCTGCTCAAGAAGAAGCGTGTCAACGTACGTCCCGGCAAACTCACTTTCACCTACTCTCAGTGGCTGATGCTGACGCATTAACAAACAGACGTACGAATCCTACGGCGACAAGTGGGACGTCATCAAGCTCACTCACACGCCCATGAGCGCGGAAGAGGCGCAGGAGCGCGAGGAGGCCCTCGCAGAAGTCGTCGACCCGTCCTTCCCGCTCGCGCGCGGAGATGCAGACGCGGATGCAGAGGGTGAAGCCGACGATGCTGGCGGCGCTGATGCGAATGGCCATGACCCTGATGGCGGACATAACGAGGATGTCAACGGGGCGCGCCACGAGATCGTCGATGCAGTGGATGTGTTCGGGGAGGACTGAGCGATGCCCCTTCAACCTTCATGACTTCAGTCTGGAACATCAACGCTGGGCGATCCGGGTTCTCTTCCATCCCATCTAGTGTTCGGATATCTCTATGTGTACTTCGTGCCTTCCGAGGCTTGCTATGATATGTTGTGCCTTCCGGGGAGCAGAGCCGGGCGTCTTGTCAACTGTCCATTCACAACCTGATCACAAGAGGGAGTAGTATCAAAGCAGGCAACCCTCATTGAGGGCGATTGGGCACTAGCAAGTACTGTCAAGCGAGTTATCATGCTAGGGTATTGCCAGTATGTGAAGGAACGTCGGTCATGGTACATATGGAGGAGGGAGCGAAGCCCTATCGTAACTGGAGCCCTCGTCCAGCGCGCTAGGTGGTGAGAGCAGGGCTGCCTCCGTAGACTCGGCAGGGGCTAGGCGGACTTCCTTCCCGTCGCGGTTCAGCACGCCGCGAAGCATCCTCGAGCTGTCGCCGGCACCAGAGGACGATGATGCTGTGGCGCTGCTGGTGGGAGGAACATATCGTGCTTTTTCTGCGCGTGCTCGCGGGGCCCCATGTGCAGCCGGGCCAGTCATCTCCGGGGAATCGCGGCGCATTGCCATGGGGGACGTGGTGAGGTCCGAGCTCACGGTCGGGTAATCTGGATGATGGTCCGGGGACGATCTATACGGCGCCCGCGCGGTTGCGACTCCGGTAGAAGAGGCCCACCGCTGCTGAGTCTCGCCCGGGGGAGACCAGGAAGGCGGTAAGCTGGTGGGGACTGATTCTAAGGCGGATGGCGCGTTTGACGTGGTACGTGGGATACAAGATGGATCGTCACTCGGATAAATCGAGCCACCCGCGATCTCCAGCGACACCTTGGGTTCCCCATGTACTGTACATACCAGGGTCAGATTGTCCCATGATCCACAGTCTGATGAAGAGCCCTCACCAAAAGGCGTGACTCGTATGGGAGGCTCTTCCAACATATCCGGGATGTCACGCTTCCGGGATCGTCTGCGTAGGCAATATAGCAGAACTATGAATGCAGCGAGAAGAACGAATCCTCCAACAATCGCGCCGACGATGGGGCCGAGCGGAACAGGGCGGGGAGAGGAGATAACGTCCGCCGGCTGACTGGTCTGTGCGGTCGTAGACGCGGTCGAGCTGGAAGAGGAAGACGCGCTGGTGCTGGTCGGTAAGATAGAGCTGACGGAAATGGGCGGGGATCCCGCGAAGGCTGGTGGCAGTCGTGCCACTGGCGTTTCTGTGGTATTCGACTCCGTTGCGAACGCGACATAATCCAGGAGGAAGGGGCTGTCCGGGGTGGCTTGCGTGATGTTGATAGTGAGATTATGGGCACCGTTCTCGAGGCCGTCCACGGTGTAGAGGGGGAGCAACCCATTCCCTAGGGTCAGGTTGTTGACTTGGACGAGCGTCTCATTCTTCCCATCGACAGCAAATATCGCAGAGGCGAGTGGGCCGGAGATCCACGGTATCACAGCACCGACTACTTGCACATAGTTCCCTGCATACCCGACGCCCGTGCGCCGTTGAGATACTACACACGGTCGTAGACATACCAAACAGAGCCGGCTCACCGTGGAATATATATGATGCCACCCATCCAGGGCTCGAATGATATTCCAAAGCACTGATGTTGTGCGGAAGTTCTCTGGCGTATTCGGCGGCCTTGTCCGAAATCTCTTCGTCTTGTGTAGGCGGTTTGAGAAGGGTCGGGTCAGGATGCCACTTGAAGATACTGTCGACGACGTTCACTATGGTAGCACCTGCGGGTTGCCTAGATGGATCCATGCGGACATACGAGATTTGGAGGAACGGCCAGCGTGGTCCTAAGGAAGAACGACGGTACGAAGTGTGGTGGTTGTGCTATAAGCTGAGAAAGCCGCACCCATGCACATGCCCTATGAGGCCCGCCTTGTATTTGAGCACAAGGAGTTGTTGTCTGATCGCGAGGCGTGAACAGATATCTTGGTTTCACCAGGGTGCACGCTTGGATACTGCTTCTGTTATATTCGAATTTGATATCAGTGTCGTAATCCCGGCCGTGGAAGCTTGAAACCTGAGGGTGCTAGCAGGGGAGCAAGCGCATCCGCAGCCATCGACTGAGGGCCATGGTGAGCGAGATGCTACGTGGATCGTTGGCTCGTACACACTATCTTACAGGGTCGCGAGATACAGGTCGAGAGTCGAGTTCAAACGTTCATGGATAGTTTGCCCGATTACGAGCGCTAGCGGGACAGCTTTCGCATCATGATCGAGCGTTAAGTAAGCGTGTATGCATGTTACAAGTTCATGGTTCGTATGCGGGAGGAGGTATTCCAGCTCGACACTGATCAGGATCACTACTGGGGCTCTCGGTACTCGACGGTAGCGAAGTATCATGCGGAACCGGGACAGCCATGAGCCGGGATTCTTTTCCATCGTATTCAACCAGGCCACCGAGTATTCTGGAGCTGCTACTGGGTGGACTGCCGGTTACACAGTCCGCTTTGCTGATGACAGTATGGACTGTGCTGGGTGCCGCGGCAGAAGCTCCTCTTGGGGTGCCTGGGATGCTCCCAAGCTCCCCACTCATCGCCCAAGTAGACCTCTGGGATCCAAATTGTAGTGCAGAGGACTCTGTACTCCCGCGCTGCGGAACAGGACCAGATCGCTGGTCCCATGACGTCGAGGTTGAGTAGACGGACTGCATCGCCATGTCGGGGATGGAGGAAGACGGTCTACGGAACGGCGAGAGGTATGGGGCAGCGGAGTCCTCCCAACCGGCCCAAGGCTGCTGTTTCATAGTAGAGGGTGTGGACGTATATTTGTCCATCGCGGTGAACTGAGTCGCTGGTTCCGAACTGGAGATGCTGGACTGTATCGGCGTATTACGCCCGCCTGGCAATGCATGCAGCCATGAGGGATCGCCCGGCACCACTGGGCGTACGACTTGTCCCAGTCCCTCGGATTCATCGAAACCCGGGCCTTCTACCGTTGCAGAATAGGTCTCAGTCAGTGTATGTTGAGAGCTTCATTCGGGAGTGATGCTCACCGGACTCAGGGAGGTCAGGTCTCTTGTCATCAACCTCACTGACACGCGGTGTGCGGAAGCGTTTCCGGAGGTAGAGGAGGAGGCCCACAAAGGCAGCAAGCAGCACTAGGCCGCCAGCGATAGCCCCGATGACAGGCGCAAGGGGGAACGACGAGGAAGTGCCCGCCTGAGATGTACTGGTCGGAGTGTCTGGGCTCGATCCAGGGAATGCTGGGGTCGTCATTCCACCGGGTGCTCCCGGTTGGGAGCTGGTCGGAACAAGCGTCGAAGAGGAGGGGTCTATTGATGTGGATAACCAGGTATTCGGGAGGGTGAAAGAGGTGGCTTCGGCGGATATCAGTGTCGCGTTTGTGACGGTAGCCCAGATGATACGTTCCAAGTAGAATGGCAGGTCCTCCGTAGCGCTGGTGACGTTGATAGTAATTGTATGGTCCCCAACCGCAAGTTGATCTGCGGTGACGGTATAATACTTGACGCCTGGGAATCTAGTGGGACCAAGATCCGACGCATTTGACACCGGAAGCACCGTGACGCTCTCTCCGTGTAGTCCGTCAACGGAGAAATGCGCGGAGGCCGGGTTCTCGACCGCTATGGGCTGCGGTGTCAGAAAACCATGAGCTTGCACCCAATTTCCTGATAGCCATCTCGTGAGATCTCCGGCACTCCCAAGTAACGCGTGCGTGACGATGTAGACACACCAGTGAAGTTGAATGACCAGCTCGCACCCGGACGTGTCGCGTACTCGACCCAAATGTACTGGTCACTAATGAGGGAGTGTGCCAGCTGTGTAGGAGGTACCTGAAAGGTATCGGAATGGAATGTGACCCGCGCATTGTTCGCACCGACGGCAGTTGAATTGGGAGGCGAATCGTCAGACACCTGTTGAATGATCACATGCCCGCCCGACATGGATAATTGCGCAGAGTGTCGAGGGGGGAAAGGGGAGGGGGCGAAGGAAGAATGTGGGTGCTTTGTTGAAGTGCACTGTTCATACAGGGGCGCGGACTGTGCTCATATTATATGGCATTGAGCCAGTGCTTGAAGCGCATGGTGACTATCCAGAAGCCCCCGGGCTCATCCCGAGGCCATGAGGGGTCAAGATACTGAGCTACCCACGGTCGCTCGGAATGGTTGATTGTGGGCGTACGTCGTGGTCTGGCTGGATCGTGATCATCTATCGATGAGTTAATGACGCCTGCGGTGCCTGTATCGAAGCACACGTACCACCCACACAGCCGCTACAGTCGACTAACATGCCTGGGCGCATGGAGAGGCGGACTCGTTCTATCTTGGAAGTGCGGCTGCCACACACCTACCTATGGCGAGTCGTGACTACGCTGAGAGAAAAGTGTTGACTTCCAGTCCAGCCTGGGGATCCACGGCATCGACCATGGGCGATGGCGTGTGCGTCCAGCTTTCAAGTTCGTCAAGAACTTCACTTGAGATCAAAAATCATGAGCATGGGCAGTCCAAGGCGCTACACCGAGCCTCGTGCAACCGTCAGCGCCGCCGCTCAAGAAGCACAGAGGCTGCGAAGCCATCAGCGTTATTCCACCTTCCGAACAGGCACACAACTCACAGCGGTATCTTCTCAATGCGGGTGGACGTAAGTCGTACAGATCGTCTTGGACATGACGGGGACCTGCAGAGTTATGCAGAAGGCCTGCACAGCTGACCAGTGGGCACTTACACGCTGCCAATGAGCATTGATAGAGGAGGACGGAGGACGGGGGCATACATGGAAGAGCCACGGCAGCCCGAGGGATTTGACCACAACAATAACCTGAAGGAGCCTCCCAACAGCCAAGCCTTTAACCCTGAACCCTTCCATCTATCCTCACGGCTCATATGGTGGAGGCGCTCCCTCCTTCACTCTTCTCTCAGGCTGCACCGCGTGTCGTGCATCGCCGCGGTCAGTGCCCACGCAATCTGCATCCGAGATGCTCGTGCCGCATGATCGAGGCGGAGGGGAGGCCAGGCGCACTTCCTTCCCATCGAACGACATCACACCGCTCAGTGGGCTCGACGCACGGCCGATCAACACAGGTCCAGGAGGGTCTGTTGATTCGAACTGAACGCTGGACGGCCCAGGAGTAGCCGGAGAGCCGGTCGGGTGTTCCTGCGGTATGGTCGCGGGAGAGTAGGCAGACTTCTCTCTGAGCGGCGAGGTCTGCTGGTACGGCCATCGATCGGCAGGGTCGCGCGCAGCCCGCGATAGCCCAGGCGTGTTTTGTCCTGCTGAAATGTCGGGTGGTGTCGACAGTGAGCGTAGCGCTGTGTCGTCTGCGGGCTTCGGGTCGGGAGGTTCTGTTGAGCGAGAAATGAGTGAACCATTATGGTAGCAGACCGACGACAACGCAACTCACCGGCCGGTTCAATGGAGTCGCGATCGGATTGTGTGTACCGCCGCCTCAACCGTCGCCAGTAGAACAGGGCAGCCATACCGGCAAAGAAGACGCACGCAAGCGCGATGCCGACGATTGGGCCAGTGCCAAGCCCAGACGAATGCGCGATGGCGATCATGGGACCCGAAGGGATCGATGACTGCCCAGGTCCAGTGGTTGCGGACACGCTCGCAGTCGACGAACTCTGCGACGTGGTATCGGTTGAGGCTGAGGACAGCGAAGTGGTGGAGCTCGCGGTGTTCGGCGGATTCGGGTCCTCCGAGGCGTCCAAGAAGCCGTATACGAGGTAGTCGAAAAGAAACGGTGCGTCCGCGGTCGCGTTCAGGACGGTGACTGTCAGGGTGTGGAACGTGATCGGTAGCAGCGCGCTGACGTAGAACGACACATTCGACTGGGGGGAAGGAAGGCTAGGGACCAGATTGAATTCGGGATCGCCGTCGATGGCGTACTCTGCGCGGGGCTGCTGGCCTGTGAGCCATGGGATGACGGCGCCGTAGACCTGGACGATCCGTCCTTCAGAGCGCAAGGTGAGTATGCGCGTCACAGTTCTCGTGAGGTGCAGGTACGCACCGTAGAAGATGAACTCGAACTTCATCCCCGGCCCCGTGCTGACAGTCAGCCGGCGATCGCTGTAGGTGTTGTTGATCCTTCCTATGAGCACAGAGGCATCGGCTGTCAGATTACTGTCCTGGCGAGCCAGTGTCGGGTCGTTATAGGTGATTTGAGAGTCATCATTCTTCACAAAGACAGGATCAGCGGGATACATCGTTCTCGCACCTCAGGCTCTCGCTCAGGCAGTGGAAGCAAGGAGACGAGGGACAGGGCCTGAATGCAAGTCCAGCGCGACTTTATCGTGGGCACTGTGGGCGTATGTGGGTGTCCGCTACAGGCGCCGTCAGTCCGTGAAGACCACGCCAGTTTCTCGTGCCTCGAGCCTGTCCAAGTCCCAAGACTTGCATGTGCTGATGGTGGGACAACAGCCTAACAAATGAGCGTCAGCGAGAGATCGTTGGAAATGCACGATCACCCCTATGTGCGATGACGGAAGACGAAGCCCCGAGTGTGTCGCAGAGTGGTCCTCCCGCACGGTAGGGGCGGCCCGTGAGAGCTGGCATCATCTTGGGCTTGTGAGCAAGGATATCCCTTTTCATAGAAGCGACGCGAAGGATAGTCTACGTAGGTCAAGGTCTACTCTTCCTTTGCGCCCTTCTGCGCCTGTCCACCCGCAGATACGAGACTTTGCACACGGAAGGCCATGTCGATCGTCATCACGAGCGGGACGAGGAAGAAGGGAATGTAGCTCGACAGGAGGAGCAAGCGTTGCTCTGCACTGAGGGACAGTCCAAGAGCCTTGGCGGCTTCTGATGCGACAGAGGATGCTGTGAGGGGGGTGGGGGAGACAGGTGTGGAGAGGATGACAGCAAGACATGGCAGAGTCGTGGTGGTTGTAGATGCAGCATAGATGAGGAGAAGAACGTAGATCGAAGTCGACCCTAGAGGGACAAAGTGCGTCAGTCGCCGAGACTTTCAGGTATGTAGACGACTCACCAGTCCATAGTCCACGAAGGCCAATTATGAACACCGGAACTTGGAAAAAGCTGGGCAAGAATCGCTCGGGAGACGCTCCATAGTACGCATAGGAATTACTCACGCCTCTACCAGCAAGAAACTTCTGAACCAAGTGTACGCCTCCATCTGGCTTTGGCCGAAGTAGCCCATGGCACTTCCAATGAGAGGGTCATTGGACATTTCGACATAGAATCTTGGCAAGTTGGAGATTAGGCTCGGGACCCACTCCTTTGGATAGAGTGCTTGAAGGTCGATCAGGAAGGTCGCGGGTAGGTGAATCTAAAGCATTCAACGACATTGGGTTACCCCGTCGATCTGATGTGGTTTCGAGGACGTACAGCAAAGAACAAGAAGTATACAAGGTCTCTGCGCCTCTGTGACAAGGGTATTCTGGCCATGGCGGTGGATTGGAGGAGGACGGGGGACGGAGGACGGCGTCGGCAGTCGTCGTCTTCTGTCGTCGCGTTCAACGAGACGAGCTCGAGCGCCAATGCACGCGACGCGTCGATTGTGTCACGTGCGCGAGCCCCAGCTGCGTACGTGCACCGACTTTCTCGGACCGCCCGTGTCGGCGCCCTGTCACGTTGCTGTCACGGTGTCACTTCCTGCCACAGGCCCTCCTTGCCAGAGACACTCGAGGCCATACCATGGGTTTGAAGACATCTCACTCTATTTTGTCCCCATCTCTCGTCTCTCTCAAAAGCTGTTGTGGAGAAGCTTGGTCCTATTGATCGCACGGTACGCTTGGCTGCCAGACACATGGATCATGTGCCCCAACTCGTACACGAGGCTACCAGCCAACACCTCGAGCCGCCAGACGGGATCCAGTGCCCCAACATGTGCCAGCACGGGTAAGACACCGATTTCTCTAAGTAAGGATGTGGTAGCCTTGTGGCCAGTACCGCAATCTCACCCACACCCATGTCTGTCATGTTCCTGCTGCCTGTGAGATACGTCCATTACCGTTACAGCCCGGCCGTCTCTGAGCTGGCGCGAGCTAAGTAATGTCTATCTCTACCGGACGTTTTATACTAGCTTGCAGATACCGCTGAGAGGATCTTTCGAACTCCGGTTCAATGAACCCATGGGCTATGGATCACACATATACCTACGACGGGAGGCCCAGCAACGCTGTTCTTGGGGTCGGGACGGGAGAGTCTCATGAGCAAGTTGAGCAGAGATAGATGTGAGTGCTAGGTCTCATGCAACCCGTTCACTCGAAGCGGATATTTTTCCCAGTGTTTTCCGTCAGTCGGACGTCTTCAACGTAGCTCTCGCCGTCGATAAAGACTCGGGACCCATCCGTGACATGTCGTTCTCACGTCGGTCTCATCCAGTCATTGCGCCGAGATGTCCGCACACAGGTGAGCGATTTGTCGTTTCTGCGCCCCTCTTCATCATTCCTTGCAGCACCGCTCACCTCATCCCGAGTAGTCAAACGGCACAAAACGGCGCGCCTGCGGCGTACATCGGCACACATGCAAGTACTCGCCAGGTACGGTGGCACGCTGACCCTTTCCAGGGCGTCACATTACTCACTGCTAGGACAGGATCAGCATATAGATATCAGGGCATCTCTGAGTCGAGGCGCGGCCACTGGCGGGGCGCAGGCGGGTCCGACACCGATCCTCGGATTTGCGGGACCGGCGGCGGTCTGAAGCACAGTCGGATCTTGAGCATGCTGTAAAGCGATGCCATACGCTATCGTACGAGTCGCCCTGCCGCCTGCAACGACGAAGACGTCAAGAGGTGGGCTCAAAGCGTCGCGCGCTCGACTATTGGTCTAACCACAGCATTGCGGTCCAGGTAGCTCCATTCCTATGCGCCCTTTCTCTGGCGCAATGCTCTCGCGCAATCGAACGCTGCAAATCCTCGATGTATAAGAGGGCTATCGCGCGATCGAGAGGACACAGATACTCGAGGATCGAGGCGAGACACCCGCTTTCACCCACTATGCGCTCCCTACTAAACAGCCTGCTTTGCGCGTCCGCCTTTGCGACTGTCTACGCCGATAACAGTACTACTGTGCAGCTCGATGGAGCAACCGTCATCGGCACTACCGATGGGGTAGTCGATCAGTTCCTAGGGATTCCGTTCGCTCAACCCCCGTGAGTACGATTCCCGGATCTATTTTCAGGTTTCTGATTATTTCTGTTGGTGTCAGCATTGGAAAGCTTCGCTTGCAGCTCCCTCAGCCAGTCGCACCGTACACCGGCGTCATCAATGCGACGACATTCGGGAACCAGTGCTTGCAGCAGACGCTCACTCTGCCCGATCTACCGAGCAACCTCCCGCCTGAGATTCCAGCCTTTCTTCAGGCTCTTCTCGCACTCGAAGATGCGGGACCTCCTCAGAGCGAGGATTGTGAGTGTAGCATTATCTCCTTGGCAGCACAATGCGTCTGATGATGTCCTTAGGTCTCAACATCAATGTCATCGTGCCCGCTGGGACGACTCCGGACGCGAAGCTTCCCGTGGCAGTCGTGCGTCCGCTTTCATCTTTCTGCCTTGCTGACACTCACACTTCTTGTCAGTGGATTTATGGAGGCATGTAACACCGGTCGTTGTAGTTGATAAGTCTTACTGACTATTCGAGCACGCAGGCGGTTTCCAGATCGGGTCCAATGCAGTGTAAGCTGCTATATCCTCGGGAGCATACTGTCCGACTGACTGGTTATTACCTAGTGAGCCTGGAGCCGTCGTCGTGAACCGCTCTATTGAGATTGGTCAACCCACCATATTCGTGGCTATGAACTACCGGTGCGGCTTTCGAAGTTGCACCCCTCCACAGTTCTGACCTCACTCGCATCCTTTGCAGGTTATCTGGTGAGCTTCGCCTCGGGTAAAGGTCACGTTGCGCTGTCTGAAGATTGTGTAGCGTTCGGCTTCCTGGGCGGTCGAGAGGTGCAGGCGGCTGGTATCGGCAATCTGGGGCTGCAAGACCGTAGGTCGTTGCGGATTCAGGAAGAAGCGTCGCTCTAATCTGGCTGCACCATAGAACGCGAAGCCCTGCGTTGGGTCCAGAAATACATTTCAGCCTTCGGAGGCGACCCAACCAAGGTCACAATGTGAGCATCCACACGTCTCGCAGCTTCTGATAGGCATTCACCAACGCCATACGGACTGCTCTAGCTGGGGCGAAAGTGCAGGAGCTATCTCCGTCGCTCTGCACATGATCACCAACGGCGGCAACACCGAGGGACTCTTCCGCGCGGGCTGGATGGAGTCTGGATCGGTGTATCCTTCCGCAGACATCACGACCTTGCAGCCCACGTTCGACTCCATCGCAGCGTCAGTTGGTTGTGCGTCCGCCCCTGATGTTCTGGAATGCATCCGCGAAGCCCCCGTGGACGCATTGAAGGCCGCGTCTGACAACACATCCACGATCCTCTCTTTCCAGGTATAGACGGAGACCTCCCTCGCTCGACCGAAGTAGACGATTGGCTGATGTCCTCTCAGGGACTCAACACCCCGTGGTTCCCTCGTGTCGACGGCGTGTTCTTGCAAGATAATCCAATGCAACTCGTGCTGAACGGCACAGTAGCCCAGATTCCAATTGTGATGGGTGAGTCCTGTGTACAATTCGCCATGGCTGTCCCTTACATGGCGTGTACAGGCAACAACGAAGATGAAGGAACACTGTTCTCGCTGGCTTCGTTCAACATCACGTATGCCGTTAGTGTTGCTCGCTGAACCAATTACTGACATCCGCCGTCCCACAGCACCGATGACGAGTTTGCGGGATACGTGAAGCAGGTCTACTTCCCGAACGCTACCGACGCAGAAGTAACACGTCTGCTGGAGCTGTATCCGTCCGATCCGGCAGCAGGCTCGCCGTTCGGCACCGGGGACAACTTCACCTTCACTCCCGAGTACAAGAGACTCGCTGCGTTCCAGGGTGACCTTATCTTCCAATCACTGCGGCGCTTCTTGCTGGACCAGGTCTCGGACAAGCAGACCACCAGGTCTTTCTGTAAGTACTGTCGCATTCCTTTCAAGTTTGTTGTGGAGCGTACGCCGATAATCGTTCTAGTGAGCGAGCGGAACAAGGTCACTGGCGTAGGAGCCGTAAGCACGCTTTGACACTGCACGACTCGAAACGTTGCATGCTCACTATCTCTGTTGATCACCTCCAGGCGCACGCTTCCGAGCTTGCGATCATCTTTGGCGGGCAAGACATGACGGACTTCCTCATCCGCTTCGTTAACACGTTGGATCCAAACGGCGGTCCGGAGATCGACTGGCCAGCTTACACTACTGACTCGCGCCAACTCCTCGCATTCCTTGATGGCGACACGCCGCTCACACTCATCCAAGACACGTTCCGGCAGAACGCGACGGACTTTGACGTCGTCCTCAGCCTTGAACATCCCTTCTAATCTCCTTTAATCAGTGACTCTCTGCCAAAACTGTTGCTTGTATCTGGTGACGGCGGCCAACGTTCGTAGTAGGTCGCGAGTACATTCGTTGCCTTGATGCAAATCGCCCCGCAGAGATAATTATAACATATAGTGCAGTGTTTCCTGAGTCACTCAGTCCGAGATATGTGCGCTCGGAGAGTCGGCACCAAGAAAGGCTAAAGGAGCATCCACTCAACGCCCCGGATTCACGCTGCATATTTCTCAGCGACTCGTTCACAGTGAACATAATTGAAAACGAAACCTCTGATGTGAACCTGTCCCAGCTCCCGGGCCGGTGGCCTCTCGGAGGAATCAAAACACTGTTGGACTCCGAGGCTAAGCATCGGTTGCTGACTATGAGGACTGATTTCATCTGGACGCCTGCCTACGCGAGAGTATTGCAGAGTTCGACAAGTGCTCCCATAGTCATTGTCGGTGAAGACGAAAGAGCGATTGTCCGAACGTGCGCCTACAACGTGCTTGAACTCAAACAAGCAAGTTAATAGGCGCTGACGGAGGACCTCACTAAACCTTCGATAGTACCACGCTGTCTGCTCCTGCCAGCCCGACTGACCTCACCTGGCATGTCTTTGTCGAGCACAGCGCGAAAAGTGCTCCCCAAAGCAGGCTATGATGGGGATATGTGCTCTTTTTGTGGGAGTAGTCCTGAGGGAGTGTAGAGCAGCGATTATCTCAGTGTTGTTGGCCTTGGTACACAGTACTGGTGTCGCCGCCGCGACATCCAGCCCAGCTACACGTGGGCAACATAGCACGGGTACCGTCTTACTTGGATATACGAATAAGACGTATGATTCCGTGAGCACTGTCCCTTGTCATCCCCTGGTGTTTCAGCATCCATCTCGCCATATGGCTCTCTGACAGCCCCACTGTGAGAGCGAGCAGGCCTGTATTAGATGATTGTAATAGCATGATGCGACTTATGCAGAGGAATCCTCGGGGAACATGAAGGAGCCGAAATATTCATTCACGATATCAATGCGGTCGCAGGGGGCCACCAGCCCAATGTGTCCATCTGGACGCACCACAACGATCGCACCAGCATTGGGGTCGATTCCGCAGTGAGCGAACGCGTCGCCGCCGGACCGTCCCAGCATGTCAGTATCGTCCAACAGGACCCTGGCAAAAGAGATGCGTCAGATTGACGGAAAACCATGAGCTACCAAATCGTTATAGGCTTACTTGGACCAGTGGTGCCTGAGGGTTGACGGGAAATCTGCAGGACCAGACAACTCAATGAGACGATGAAAGCGGCGCCATCCGCCACGTCAAGAAACGCACCCGTGTAGTTCACAGCATCCTTGCTGGACGCACTCACGCAGATCAGATCAATAGCCTCCCGAGTACCGCGGTGACCGTATCTTCGCAAGAAGTTGACGGGAGCTTCCAGCTCTCCGGCCAGAGTCCTAACACGGGCAGCTACCGCCTCGTCTGTGATGTTGCCCACGAAAACGATGGCCTTGAAACGCATGTCAGCTGGGAGCATGTCGTGGATGTTCACCGGCCTAGCGTCGGCTGCGCATATGAGGTCCAACGCGAGGAAGCGTTCGCCGACGACGAGCTTGGGAGCGCACTTCTGGAGCCGGTTGTCGACGATGCCTGACGGCTCGTAACGCAAGCCGAGTCCGCTCGTGAACCGGGTGTTCTTCGCGAACATCCTGCGAAGGAGAGCGTCCTCATCAGTCAAGGCTATGGTGAATATATCACCCCACTGACATGTGGAGCTCGTCCTCACTAGGCGGAGTGTCGCCCGTGATCACGGATGCCCATGTACGGTCGAAGTCGATGAGGTCCATGGCATACTTCCTCCTCTCAGCCTCGTACTTTGGCAAGCATGTCAGCTATCTCGCACAGCAGCTCGTCAGCCCAGGAGTGACATACTGTCTGGAGTAACGACATAGGTGCCCATCCACGCATAACGTAGGCCAGCTTCCACGCTAGTGCGACACTACTGATCAGCGCCTTGGTTTCGCGCAACGGGGAATTTTGCATACCCAGGTTGTGCGAGTCGATCATGCTCGCATTCATCCCTTGACCTATAGAGGCCGATTACTGTAGTACGCCGCTACGCCAGAGCGAAGGGGACCGACCGGCTTTCGGGGAGTGAGTGTGGCACGCATCCCCAGCAATGAAGATCCTGTCAGATATTGAGAACCTCTCTGCGACACGCTGGCCGACTTCCGGAAGGGAGTATGTTCAAGCCATGTGTTGCATTGCCGAGCACGAAGGGAATCTACACACCGATGTATACGGTCCACCACTCGATGTCACCGACAGCGTCGATGTGGAATGGCTTCATGATTTCTTGCGCCTTCTCGATGATCTTCCGCGGGGTGATGCGAGTCTTGTCGAGGCGACCGGTTTGGGGATCGATGACATCCGCGTCCTCGAGCTGTATGTACAGTCGGAGAAGGTCGCGCTCACGAGGAACAACGAGGGCAGAGCCTCGGTGAGATTGGAGTATCCCGAAGTTTCGGACGTCCGGATAATCAGTATCGGGAAGGATGTCGACGACACCCCAGATGTGGTCTGCGAAGGTGTGTGTCAGCTTGGGAGGACATCCTCCTGCCTCCGCATTCAAGGGGAGGAAATCCAACCATACCTGAGTTGTCGCCTTCCATCCGGATTCCTACTGCCTTACGGACCCAGGAGTGGGCGCCTAGGCAGTCGTAAGTGACACTACGTGATCACACATAGGGACTATGAATCAGCTCACCGTCTGCTCCAATGACGAATTTGGCATGGACCAGTTCAGTATCGTCCGCCCCGCGATCGAGATGCTTGAGCATCACCTAGTCATGGTCCGGTTGGCCGCTGGATGTGAGATGCGAAGTCATGCGGAGGGTACGTACCTTCACAGGATACCCCGCAGGATCCTTCAGCTGCTCGTCGTCGTCGCCCAACTCGATAGAAGTAGGGATGGTCGGACGGTCGACCACCAGACCTCTCGATTCCATGTCGTCAATGATGATCCCTTCGACATGCCCTTGATGCAGGGTACACTAGTCGAAGTCGGAGTCAATTAAACAAAAAGTTCAACGTCCTGCGATCCTGAACGTACAGTGAAGGGGTAACGCGCTGCAGGAGAGATGAATCCAGGACCGAGGCGTGTCCGCTGTATGAGGAATCAGCGTCGTCCCCTATCTCATGCCCGCCTCGTGTGCACACCTTGATACCTCCGTCAGGGCTGGGGTCGTAGAAGGCCTATTGAAGGGGAGTAAACGTGTCATTCGATGCATGAGCATGGAGAAATCACTATGGGATCACTCACAGCTCTGTGAATGTGCGAGCTCTCGCGAATGAGACGCTCCGCTAGGCCATAGCTCTGAAGAAGTAAATGCACGTTAGTCATAGTGCTCGAGGTCCAACCACAACTTCGGGGCAGTACCTGCATGACCTCAATTGTACGACAATGTATACCGTCAGCTTGTCCGGCTTTCACGCTGAATTGTCTGTAGGGGATATCGCCAAAGTGATGACGGTGTCAAACCTCACCCCATGAATACGGCATGGGCAGTCGCGCACCTCTGGTCCACAATCCTGACTGAAATGCCTTCGCGTGCAAGCGCGTTGGCGCACATAAGTCCTGCAGGGCCAGCACCTATCACCAGTACATCGACGAAAGTGTTCTGACCCGTGGTGGGAGGCCCATGAGAGTGCATACTGGACGAGTTCTCTTGAACAAGCGAAGCTGTCTCGAACCCCCACTTTATACAGTTGGCCGGGCGGCAGAACCTTCCCTAGCTTCCGCTAGACCGATAGCGGTAGTGAATAGAGCGGAGATTTTCTTGAGCGTACCGTTGCCAGAAGTAGACAAGACTGCCCAAGTTACGGAGAGCTGCGCATCTTGGAGGTCGCCTATTCTCGTTGCTTGAGCGCCATCTGCGCAGGGAGAGTAGAGTTCACCCTCAGCCGAAGCCTTCGAATATGGCGGACCTGTGGAGATAGCCTCTCAGGTCCCGGTCTGCATCGTGGGATGCGTTCTGGGACGCTGGGAACCTGTGAAGGCCTTCATCCCCCGCTCTGCGAAGTGGGACAATCGCTGACGAAGCTCGCCAAGCGTCAACCAGCCCGTGCCAGTGTTACTGCGCACAGACGTTGCATAGGTCGAGCGCGTACTGCCCGACGAATCAGGTACTGCGCACGCGGCACAGAGTATAAGGTGAGATACACACCTCATCGAGAGGAAACGTGCTCATAGTACCGACTGCCAGTGTTCGTCCCGCCAAAGGCGCTGCTTGCGCACGCTGGCAAGCCGTATGTTAGCAGGAATGGGCCCCTTCAAGAAGGACGAAACAGCGGTATTCGGTGGAGCGGGTGGGGCAGAAGCGGGGCACGCATCAATCGCAGTAAGTATCGCCCCTGATTGTCAGACAACTTCGTCTCCCATGAATGTCCTCAGCGAGATGGAGGTGACATGAGCAGCTATCCGTCCCTAACCCCTCATAGGCGGATCCGTATACATCCACGGTCAATCGCTCGGATGCTCACCGACGTAGACCGTCCACCACTCTATCTCGCCTACTGCGGCTATAGTGTAGGGCTTCAACACGCTGTTCGCGACCTTCATGAGTATCTCCGGGCTCGTGCGCTGCTTGTCAACACGGCCTGTGTCGGGATCTACCACGTCTTCCTTGGAAAGCTGAACGTATACACGAATATGATCGTTCTCTCGCGGGATGAGCAGAGCGGAGCCATCGTGCGAATGTATGATTGACAGATTGCGGACGTCGGGGAAGTCAGTAGACGGACGGAAGTCGATCACGCCCCAGATGTAGTCTAGGGAAGATCCCTCTCAGTCGGAACTGCCGGTAGAGACAGTTTGATACATACCTGACTGATCGCCCTTCATATCGATGCCAATAGTCTTCCTGACCCAAGAGTGCGCACCTGGAATACGTATCAGAGTAAGCGACCATCGTCGCAAATAAAGCTTGCCATCTGCGCCGACAACGAATTTGGCGTGTACCACTTCGTTCTCGTCAATCGTGCGCAGAGTGATCTGTCGACGCCATTGATGCAGCCCTCATGGCAACACGAATCGGCTACGGACCTTCACGGGGTACTCGCGCGTATCAAAAAGCTTCTTGTCTTCGGACAGCTGAAGTGATATCGGGACTGTGGGGCGATCTATCTCTAGGCCCTTGGCTTTCATTGCGTCCGCAAAGATAGCTTCGATACCTCCTTGATGTCGAGAGCACTGCACGATACGTCAGCCTGGAGGATGCATGGCTTCTCCGCACGGCGGACGTACAGCAAATGGATAATGCGCAGTGGGCGCAGTGAAGACCGCAGCACGGCGAAGTCTCTGTAGATCTCGTCAGCGCAAAGGTCGAGAGTCGGCTCGTGCATTGAGTTGAGCGACCTTGATACCGCCATTTGGCCCCGGTTCGTAGAAGGCCTGCGGTAGGTTCAGCATCGCCTAGGACGTCTATTGCCGTTCACGAGACATACAGCTCTGTGGATCTGCTTTCCCTTATTGAAGAGTCGCTCGGCGAGCCCATAACTCTGTCACAGAACACATCCAATGTGAGCTACACAGGGGACCGTCGTGGTCCCTCTGGCGGCCTTGCCTGGAGGATCTCCGAGGTGCGAGCGTGGACACCATCCGCGTGACCAGCTTGCACACAGATGGCTCAATGAATGATGCATCAGTGATTTTCGTTGTGTGCAGTAGCTATAGATACAAAGCTTGCCTTTTGTCCACGATGCGAACCTGTATCCTAGCTTGGACTAGGCATTGGCGCACATTAGCCCAGCAGGGCCGGCACCGATGACAAGCACGTCAACGTAGCTCTGCGTCATTGTGATGCAGATACAGTGACGACAGTTCTGGTAGGAAGTGGTGGGGAATCTGCAGAACACTCGCCATCCCATTTATGCCATTGCCAAGATACTCCACAGCCGGCGTAGACCATCAGCATCAACGTGCTAGATGCACAGGCGCAGCCGTTTGTCAGTGCAGGACGTAAAAGTCAGGGCGGTCATCGATCCGTGCCTACATGTCATTGAGAGAAAAGAGCTGCTTCTATCACGGAGGTGGAGAAGCAACTGCGCGTGCTAGTCCACGCGCAGGAGCAGTTTGACCTCTGCCCGCGCCATGAACGAGACACTTCAAGGGCCCGAGGGGAGGACTCGAGAATTGCAGCCCGAGGTGACTGAGGTGCGCCGCTACCTTCGTGGAATCGAAGAACCACTGAGATGATTGCGCCCTTGACGTCTCGCAACTCGAGCGTGGTGCTTTCTATCCAGAAATACCAGTCAGCTATGGTACCACGCGCAATTCGCAGTGAGCTTACGACACAATGTGATAGCACTATTGTAGTAGAGAACATACCTGACCACCCTGACCACTTCTCGAGTAGATCTATCTCAGCCAGGCCCTCGTTGGATACCTATGTCCGGTGTTCCCAGACAGGCAGGCAATCGGGTCGTAAGAAGGAACGCGAGCTGACCGCAGGCGGCGCGCTGTGCAAAGGGTACTAGCTCAGTTCGTGTCCTTGCGAGAACCACCCTCAGTAGCAGTCCAGAGCAGTATACATAGTTCGCACAAGTAGTCAAGGATTGAAGCAAGCCAACGCTTAGTCGTCGGAGTCTACTGTCGTTGCAGGTCACAGAGACTCGAGAGCAAGTACGAGATTTCCGCCAAGTTTCAAGCGCCCGCCCGGACCCAAACAGGACCACACGGACCAACGGGCCGAGGGCGCCCACTCATACTTCGAGTCGCGGCTTCAACTTGACGAGAGCTTCCTTCATATAGCTTTGACGCAGTGGACGGTGACCGACGCCTCTTTCCGTCCAATATACTACACGGTGACAGCATACCCGAATGACCTATATGATGGTTGACCAGTAATGCAGCATGGTTTTCTCAAGCACTGGACAGTAAGAAGCAGACGGACCCGCGCACGCCGACCGGAGGAGCTCTCGACGCTCGCGTTCGGGCAAGTGCCCTTGCTGGCATAGCCGGAGGTACACGTCGTGTCTTACAATATTTTACCAGTATCGGAGATGTGGTTGAGATGAGTACATCCATCTATCCTCCTTCGCATGCTCGATTGACGCGCATATGGCCTCCGGGTACGTAGGTCTGCACAAGGCTCGCTCGAGAACCGTCCCATTTAACAGCTGAGACCGTTTATGGAACTAACTTCTGGTAATAGCACCTTGCGCTGAGTCTCCGCAAGGTGGCATAGTGTTCTATAGCTACTCTGTAGACGGTGTCCAGTACTAGAGTAGTGCATGTGCATGATGCACGTGTACCGGCCGGCCTACATCGATCTGGGAAACTGCACGTCGCGGCGTGCGACTGAGCTTCCCAAGTCTCGTGCGATTCCGCGCACGCTGCACGACTCGCCTTCGTGACGCGCCGGGGGCGGCGGTCACCTTATCGCCAAACTATCTGCGTCCAAGCTCCTCGCCGGTGGCTCTTCTACCGGTTCGCATTGATCTCCCGTCTTCAGTGAGAAGAGACTCGGTCGCGGCTCGAGCCTCGCCATGGTCACGATCCGCGTTGCACGGGTGCGTGTTTCGAGCGGGACGGCGTTCGCATCTGGTAAATGTGGACTTATATCTGTCGTCGGTTGCAGGCGGAGGATTTGCAGGGGATGCAGGCGTGTAACCTGCAGAACCTCCCGGAGAACTACACGATGCGATACTGTGAGCCACCGTACTTCACACTCCCAACAACCGAACGCGTGCGTCCATGGCCATTGAGTCTGATGCGCCGCTGGGCAGATATGTTCTACCTGCTGTCGTGTCCCCAGCTGTCTTACGTGGCAGAGGACGAAGGCAGAATCGTCGGATACATCCTCGCGAGAATGTGAGAGCTCGACGACTGCTTCCGCGCCGCCTGCGGAGGCCATGCTGACGATCGTCCCACGACAGGGAGGAGGACGTTGCAGAGGGGGACGAGCCGCACGGACACGTTGTGTCCATCTCCGTCCTGCGGTCGTACCGGCGGCTCGGGCTCGCGAAGAAACTCATGGTCCTCTCCCGTGCGTCCCCTGTCTATCTCTTCCGTTCCGGGCCTTGATGGAGGTCGCACTCACGCTGTCCTGATCCCCGCACGCCGTCGCCGCTCGCTTGAAAGAGGAGGCGATGGCGAGTGTGTACAGGGCGTCGTACGTGATGCTGCATGTGCGCAAGACGAACCGCGCGGCGCTGGGGCTGTACAAGGACACGCTGAAGTTCAGCGTGCACGACGTCGAGAAGGGATACTGTGAGTGCTCGCCCTTGCCTAGGAGTTTGTAATCGATGTCGACGAAGCTCTGACGGATGAACGTTCGTCCCTGCCAGATGCTGACGGGGAGGACGCGTACGTGATGCGCCGCTCTCTGAAGGACTTGACCAGCTAGATCCCGCCTTGGCCAATTTTTGAGTTGTGGAAGGAATCTCCGCGTGGCGATGATGCATTGAGACCAGCTCCAGGTTGCGCTTGCAAGAGGTCTGCAACTGGACAGTACACATTGTTACCGGACGCAAGAAGGGAGCCTCGTTCGAGGATACGGAGGTGCATGCTGTCCCTGTCATGGAATGAGCTGCCGGCGAGCAGTCACAGAGAGTTCAAACCTTGGCCCTGCACGTAATAGAAGAGGTTCGCGGAAGCCTTTGCGAGTATGCAAAGCGCACCTGCGTTTGGTTTCATGTTCAGGTCGTTCCACCGCACAGAGACCGCTGAGCAATTTTCGTCGGCCGGGATGACCAACCGACTCCTGGATCTGCGAGCTGGGGCCTGCTGGGACATGTTCCGGGAACAGGATGAGTGTAGAAAGCGCCGCCCGGCTGAGAGACGGAAAGAACAAACCTGAGGACCTGCCTTTCTCGACGACGAGGATTGGCCGAGCGATGCCGAGGTGTGTGGGGATGCGCACCCGACGCGGACGGCGCAAGCACCGGTCGCTGATGGCGGCGTCGATCGCATGGGGGACGCGCGGACGAAAGCGACGCGCGCGGGGTAATTTCCGCATGTTTTGCACGAAAGGTCGTTAAGGGCAGCTATCTGATTGGCCAGGGGTTATTCAAGGGTTTAAGGAAACCCCGGTGCCGTAATTCCGGCGGCAGCCGGGGTCGGTCGTGGGCTGGGCCCGTTTGTTTATGGCAGGACTAGCGCCGGGACGTCATTGGTTGCGAGCGCCTGTTTGCCTATTCGGGATGGGAAACAGGGCGATGGGCGCCTGTGTGACCCCCTCGCCAAAATCCACTCTCACTATTCCCGACGTTTGTGCGCCTCACTCGCTCGTCCCGCCGTCGTCGTCGTCGTCGTCGTCTCGCTCGTCGTCCCGGACGCTCTCGTCGCCGCAGCGTGGACTCGGTCTCTCCTTTCCCTCATGCCCCTGCGCTCCGGCACCTCCTTCGCGAGCTTCTCTGCCACTTCCACCAAGCGAGATGAACTGACTGCCTCCGCCATGTCTGAGAAGCCGCCTGTGAACATCAAACTCCCTGACCAGGGCCTCCCTCCCCCCGTCCAGCAGGACGACCGCAATTCTACCGGCCGACGCGTCAAGAAAAACGCACGGGTGCACGGCGGCCTGCGCGTACATTGGGATCGCTTCGTGCGCAAGCTCGGCTCAGGTACCGCGCCCTCAAGTTCCTCCAATTTTGACGAGAGCGTGGGCGACAGCAGCGGCTACCCTCGGTCACGTCAGGACCAGAATGCGTACGCGGACGGCCAGGAGGACCAGGTGGACGAGGTTGTGGTCGACCGGGAGTGGTCAGACGAGATCAAGAGCAGCTCAGTCACACACTCTGAGCATGGAGGCAGCCCAGAGAAGACGGGCAGCAACCACCATGCGGGCACAAACACCGACCGCGACAGCTTTGCCATTCGCCCGGAGGGCTTCTGGGGCCTCTGTCGACCCCTCATAGTCATTCGATGGCGGCTATGGCCCGTGGTCTACTCGTTCTTCTGCACGCACTTCATCGACGAGAAATCGGAGATGCACTACAACAAGGAGAACTGGTTCTTGAGAAAGGTATGTCCGTTTCCATTTCCGTACTTTCCCTTGTCCCAGGACGGCAGCCTCTGGGTGCCTCCTTTCTGGCGGTTGGTATGCTGCTCGCCCCAGCATACGCATGCCTGTATAGGGTTTGCGAACCCCTACGCCGATTGCGTTATCTACGACGGACATGGCTTCCCCATCTCCAGCATGTACGGGGAGCGAAACATGCTCCGTTCCGCCACACGGTGCCAGCTCTAGGCGTACGACATCGCGACTAGGGGCCGGAGCGAACGCACGGGCGCCAGCAGGTATTAACAGAACGCCGTGATGAATGTTCGCAGTCCGCTCGTTCCCGCGCCCGCACCGTCTCCCCTCGCGCCCCCTTCGCAGTCGGGGCAGGATGCGTCTCCCGCCTGCGCCGACGAGCGTGATATTGCCTCACTCGATCGGCTACGTCATAGAAGCTGTCGCTGGGACGTATTGCATCCGTGCATCATGCTAACCGATCCTTTCGTCCGCAGAACCTCGCCCTGTGGTCGAGCGCCTTCCTGGTCGTCAACTGGGCGTTCGGTGTGGGCTTCACGCCTCGCCCGCTCACGCTCGCGGACAAGATCTTCTTGTATGGGATTGCGTCGACGTTCAGCTTCGCGATACCCCCCATGGTCATCTGCGACTGGCCACGGGACCGGAATACGATATACCAAGTTGTCCTGGTGATCTCCATATGGGTATGGTCTATATACCAGGTCCTCTTCATGTGAGCACTCTCGGATGCGCATCACGGATGATTGTTGCTCAGACCTGGGTCGACAGGTACTTGTGTGGGCAGTATAACTCGGCGCACTCCCACTTCACATGCAACAACAAGGATTACCTGACTCTCTTCTAGTGCGTTGCGGCACCCCTTTACCCGTTCTGTATGATCTTGACGCGGGGGCCCACAGCTATACTTCCGCGCTACAGACGATCGCCTTGTTCGGTCTGAAGCTGCACCGATTCCCGGCGATGCTTGGTGCGCTCGTGTTCTTCTTCCTGTATGTCACCGTCGTCCCCCTACCGAGCTTGTTGCTGACACCCTTGCGCCACGCAGCGCTTGTGCCCTCATCCTCCCGGATAAGACCTCCTTCATCCGGAGTAAGTAGTACGGTATCAGAATAGCCGGGTTCGGCTTCGCTCACACGCCTGCCAGACTTGGCAAACTTCCTCTTCTTCCAGGCCTTCCTGCTCTACGTCCACTTCATGCGCGAGAACGTACGTAGTTGATGACCTCATTCAAGAAATTTCGCTGACATCCACTTCAGGCGGAGAGGCGCTTGTACACTCTGCGCGACCAACTGAAGGTGCAGTTCCGTGCAACGCAGAAGGCGCAGGTCAATGAGCGCAAGGCCGCGGACTCAAAGCGTCGTCTCACATCGTAAGTCATAATGGCTGAGTCCCTTCGTTGCACTCGCTCACCGGAATTCTACCCAATCACGCAGATACGTCTTCCATGATAAGTATCAGTTCCGTCCGGGCTCCCCCTGGCCCAACGAGTGGTTTACTCACCAGACGCGTGGCGCAATGCACAGGTGCGAGTGCCACTGAACACCGCGCTGCTCGCCGTACAGAACATGCAAGCGTCCGGCACCGTCGCGCAGGACATCGAGTTCAAAGCACTCGAAGGGAGTCTCAGCATGATGTCCAAAGGTTCGTCTCTCCCCGCGTTCCACGTCACAAACAAACCTTCATGACACCTTCCTCACCTCGCTCTGATCGTAGTGCTGAATGACGTGCTTGACTTGTGAGTGCTTCTCCATGACGTCGTGCACACCGCGTAGTAAGCTGATAGCGGTATTCCAGCAACCGGATGGATAGTGGGCGCTTTGAGTCCGTGCTGAAACCGTACAAGTTCCATCAGGTCATGCGGTCGCTGTTTATTCCGCTGCAGCTTGCGACGGACGCGCGAGGGTTGCAGTTCATCACGGACCTGGACAAAAACATTGACCAGGTAGGCAAGGCTTTCCCTGGCCATAGACGACGCTCATCGCACATGTGCGGCAGGTTGCACGACATGCATTGTACGAGGCGATGGGCGAGCCCGAGGAGGCTATCATGAAACGACTGATCGAGAATCCGGATGAGGACGGGATTGTAGTCGGAGACGAGACGCGGCTACGGCAAATTATCACGAACCTGGCCAGGTACGAAGAGATCTTACTGCACATGAGAAGTGTCGACGCCTAACGTTTGCGCGCAGCAATGCGTGCAAGTTCACGCCCGCCGGCGGCAAGCTGACTATCACGACCAAGCTCGTCATTCCAGCCCCTCCGTCCAAGGAGGATCAGGAGGAGGAGGGTGGCGAGCACCATAATGACTCGGACGGAAGGCCCGATTCTGAACAGGGTGGAGGCTACCTCTCTCCCAAGGTCTCGCCTGGCGGACCGAACGGGAACAGGCGTTCGGAATCGCCGGACGACCATCCACGACTATCTGCGACGCACCTGACGCAGCATAACTCCCTGCACTCGAAGCCTGCGCCGCCTCTGGAGTGGATCGTCGTGAGGATAGAGGTGACGGATACGGGATGTGGAATTCGGCCGAAGGATATGGTGCAGAGCAAGCTGTTTTGTGCGTATCAGGTCCTCGTGAAGTCAAGGCCGTCGAACTCACCGTGTCCTTTGCAGCGGCGTTCAATCAGACAGAACAAGGGCGATTACAGGGCGGGAAGGGCACCGGTCTCGGCTTGGCTCTCGTGCGACAGATTGTCAAGCTCAGTGGTGGACGACTTGGCGTACAGTCTAAGGTCGGAGAGGGCTCTACGTTCTGGGTCGAGCTCCGTAAGTCCTATACGCCACCCAAGACCACGACGTTGTGTGACTGATCTATTGGCGCGCAGCTTTGGGCGTGGGTAACAAGGCCTTGCCGGCGCTGAACTCACCATCTGATCTCGAGGAGGACGAGTATGGGAGTCCTCGACAAGCGGTCTACTCAAATACGAAGGACGTCCAACCTAGGGGACCATTGGGGCGTGATATTTCCGGCGCCGGAAATGTCCGCTCCTCGTTCCAGTTCAATCAGTCCTACTCCTCTTCAGCCTTGCACAGCATAATGGAGCAGGGTATGACGAGATCGTATTGTTTAGGTAGTCCGAGCACTAATCTCTGTACACCAGGCGGGCTGGTCGAGATCTCCACGAAGCCGAACGAGGGTCCAGTTGTCACTAGAACCATCGGCGATCCCTCAACGGGTACGGAAGCGCGATTGTATGTCGAGGAGCCCACACCCCCAGGAGAGCGACCATCTCCGCCAGTCGAGCACTCCTCGGATACGGTCCGCGGTCTCCACCTGTCACATTTGCCAAAGCCACATCCCTTTAGCCTCGATGGCGCTCTCATCTCGCCCACCCTGTCTGCCGGGACGACCAACACACTGCCCAGCCAGGGATCGGGGGGTTCGCCATACACTCCTGGCTCGTCGCATATGCTCTTCGAGCCGAAGCTCAACGTTCTCGTAGTCGACGACGATCCGCTTACACGCAAACTCATGAGTCGAATGTTGACGCGGTTGGGGTGCAAGGTGACGACGGCCGAGAACGGCGAGATCGCCCTGGAGCTGATCCTTACGGGACACGCTCAGCGTGCCACGCCGTCTTCGGAGGACACTGGGTCTGGAGGGTTGTCATTAGATGGTCTACCCCCTGGCTCCACAGAGGAGTATCGATATGCCGTGGTCTTCTTGGACAACCAGATGCCTGTTCTGTCGGGCTTGGAGGCGGTATCGAAGTTGCGGCAAATGGGACGGAAGGACTTCGTGGTTGGCGTCACCGGCAACGCGCTGCTCAGCGATCAGCAGGAGTATCTCGACGCCGGTGTCGATCAGTGAGTGAATCTTCGTTCCTGGCTGGAGCTGCTTTCTCATATCTCGATAGCGTTCTCACCAAACCCGTGCTCGAGAAGAGTCTGAAGAGCATGCTCGCCATCGCCGACGAACGTCGCAAACGAGCTGCTCCGCCATCACCAGCAGCAAATCAGCAGCCGCGCACACCTTCATATCCCGTGCTGTCTCACGCGTCACTCCTCCCCCTCGGTTGTACGTAGTAACCACGTATGCTTCTCCCTTGGGTCATCGGTGTATGTCGCTTGTCTTTCCTTTCTTGGGTTCCTTCCCGGGTCCTCTGTGATTTCTCCCCTTTCTGTATGACTTTCCCAGGCTCCACACATCGTAGCTTTACATCCGAGCTTGTTGTCGCGCTTACTTTGACGGACCCGAGCTCTCGTTGCCCTCACGCCTCTCCACGCCCCCTCATGCTTGCATCTTCCCTTCCTCCTCCCTTCCCGCTTCCTGCGCTCCCCCGCTGCCCATCTCCCTTTGTCCGACCATCTTGCTCCTTGCCGCATCCTACAGCCGCCCTATACCGCGCCATGTAATCGTCTCGACCGACGTGTATTATGCTCTTACCCGCCTGCACCTACGCTCACCATCACACAACTTAGATCGACGCATTCTGCATAGTAATCATACACGCTGATATCATCCTTCCTACAAGGTTCGGCTCGGGAGCGCTACAGACAAATGTGACAATACGATTGATGTCTAGCTATGTATGACCCTGCTGAAGGAGTCGCCAACATTGTCCCACATGGACTTCTAGACGGCTGGACTACACATGGGCTCCATATGGTCAGGCTTGGTTTTACGGATAGCACTGGCCGATGTCGCGTCCTCAGACTTGGCTATCCCTTCCTTTGATGAGGACCGTACTACCATAGGAAGGACGAAGGGGCCCCGGAAATCTTCCCCGCCCTCCGAGGACACAGGCGACGCTATGGGTGTCTGGTTGGGCCCTCGGAACAGGTTCGCAGTAGAAAAATTGATGCTGCCTAGCTTCACAGTGTTGTTCCTACGGCGGCTCATCGATGCATGCGGATGACGTCTGCGATACTCCCCGAGCTGGCGTGCGACCTCAGAACGCTCGCGCAGATAGGTTGAGACGGTCTCCTCCGTGCTAGGCTCGACGGCAGGGGACTGCTCGGTTCTGACGGAGTCGAGAAGCCTCCGGAGGCGCACGCCTTCGATTAGCTCCGTCGAGCTTATCGAGCTCCTCGAGCGCGAGGAGGATGGAGGCAGTCTGACCCGAACCGAGTGCGTGCCCATCTGGAGTAGTCAGATAGCTGTCTAGGTCGGCGAGCATGCAACGAAGCTCATTTTTGACGCTGTCGAAGGCACCGGCGAGGAGCGTCGGAGTGGTTGCAAATGCCAGTGTTATCTCGCATGCGATGTGGAAGTTGTTCAGGTCACCGGTCTGCTTGGCCGTACGGGCAAAAGATATAAGACTCCTGATGACTGTTCCAGAGGAATCAGAAGGCTTGCAATGATGCATTGAGAGAGGTTCGTACCTCTGGGATGTATGGTGGCGCTGGACCGTGCCCACACCTTCTGCATGATACCAAAGGCCCGAGACTGCAATGGCCCCGAGTCGCCACCAAGAAACCCCGCGAGAACATCAAATAGCCGCTGATACAGTGTGACGGTGTCCAGATGCTCGGATTCGAACTGTATAGCTCTGCAGAGGCTGTCCATGAGGGTAAGCATCTTCTCTATACCGCCATAATCCTTGTGATCCATTCGGGGGACGACGTCCAGGACGAGATTCAACAAGAGGTTGACTCCGCTGTCGACAGTCCCGCGATGGCGCCAGTAGGGAATACCCTCGACGACAGTATCCGCACGATGCATGATGATCTCCTGGACACAGTTGGCCGCGGCAGGACACTCTGTATCGTTCAAGCAAAGGCTGATAGTCTCGTACAAGAAGTCGTCCTCCATAAAGGTCGCGTCGGCGCCAGCTAGAACTCGGTGGTCAAGCCGGCCAGCTTGGGCTTGGATGATAGCCATCTCGCGCTCGCGCCAACTGCCGAAAAAGCGCCTGTGTATCAAGCCGAGGAGCAATCGTGCAAGGCGACGCCTCCAACCGCGCAGAAGGGCGGGGTCAATCACGAGGGGCCATTTTGGGCGATCCCACCCAAGCCATGAGTACACCTTTGAAGCGAAGAGCGCTAGCAAACGGCCTAACCCTTGCATCAGCAAATATACGCCAAAGGCCTGGGGGGACTTGTACGGACAGTCTCCACGGAAGGTCGGCATGACCGTGGTGAGCACTAGAAAGGCAAGGGACAGTGCGACGAGTGCGGTGATGACGCCTGCGACCGAGGGATGCAGGCTCCACAGGAGATCCAAGAGGCCAGCGAAGAAGAGGGCGAGCGCTACCTGAAGCAGCATAGGGAGGAGGGCGACGGTGAAAGGTATCCTCCACCTCTCCAGGCCTTCGTGGCGGAGCTGTCGAATGCGCGCGTTTTCCCGCGGAGAACTCGCAGCGCTCCGAGTATATTCGCGTAGCCATTGCTTCGTCAAGATGCCGATAGAGGCCGATACAAGGCTGAGAACGAGACTAGAAAACCACAGGACATTGATGCGGATGGAGCGGGTGTCCGCTGCGAATGCCGAGCCCGATGCATCCGAGGCGCGAGGCGTTGCTGCTGCACTAGCAGCCAGTTGGAGAGAGATCTGGCCGAGTAAGCTCGCAACCTTCTCGTCCGGGTCCTCCTGCAGAAGCTTGTATGCTTCGACATTGAATGCAGTGACGACTGCAGAGAAGAGTCCCGCCTGGAGGGATATGTGAACATGTGGATGTTCTCTACAGGGAGCCACGTACGAAGACCAGAAGGCTGTCGACGTCTTCCTTCCACCCCTGCACCATGTGCTGATCATGCTGCTGCAACGCCTTCGCACAATTGGTCCAAGCTGCGTTGGCTCCGGACCCAGTCATGGAGGGGCCCAACCGAATGCTTGATGGTGCATTAGAATCCTTCAGGTCCGAGGCGCCTCTAATCGAAGCAGGGTCAGAAGGCGCCACGGGCGGCTAAAATCCAGGCAGAAGTAGTGTCAACTCCGGAGGTCGCGCTTCAACGTAGTCATGACGTACCGTAGCTGAGGACCGGGCTGTAGCTCCGCGCTCAGACCCATGCTCGTCCTCAGTTGGGCTAAACATAAGGCGGGCTCGGAAACCCAGAGACCCGTCGTCCGCACCCTGGTATGAACTACGGCCCAGAGAACTCGGGGAAGTGGTCCGATTCATGGGCCCCCACCGTGACAGCACCTCTTGCAGCGTCAGAGTACTTAAGTCGCCCATGGCAGAGGGTGGTTGTGGATTAGCGGCCATGTTGCGTGTGAGCTTCTACGAGGACACGTCGGGGCTCAACAAGACGGAGAGAAGCAAACCAATGAGCGACCCATAGCGTTCTCCAACTCGCATCTAATGTATGAGGCCCTCGCGGGAAAAACCTAGGGTCTAGTTCGCACTGCTGGCGCAGCGTCAATGTGAGCGCACAGCCTTTGTGGCAGGAAACGCTGTACCATGGGACGTCATGTGCTATTGCCTTACTACACTGAGATATCGTGGTTCATATCACACTGGTGATCATCTTGAGAGGGACCCGGCGTGGGACGAGATGCGGCCGATATCGCTTAGGAAACATTCGCGCCGGCTTCGAGCGCCTTGAGAGTACGAGGGCCAGGCTTGGTCGCAGCCTTCTCATGCCGCAACTATGGAGGTGTCGGCCTACTAAGGAACAAAGGTATAGATCAGCCATGGTCGATGGAAAGACCTGCTCAGTGAGGACTGAGGGGAATGACATCGCGATACGAGACTGGTACTACGCAACGATGGCTGGAGCACCGCCACGACAAGCCCTCTCGGCCACTCACGGCGTCTCCTGAGGTCGAGCGACGAGCTTCTTCCCTGATACCTTGTTCGCCTTCAATCGTTCGAGACCCTCTGGGATACCCGCCAGACCATTCGGCAGCACCTCGACAGGGTCAGGCTGTGCGCCGAAGCGTCAGACTCAAGCTGCCGCAGCAAACCAATCTCAACTTCAGCACGCACCTTGATAAGCCCCTTCTCGAGCCAGCTCGTGATCTGCTTGAACATAGCGACTCCCATGTCCCTGTTGAACGGGGGCAGTGCGCTCCCCGAGACGAACCCGACACGCTTGCCCTGACCTGGGTTCCTCACGTCCTCCGGGACGAAGTCGGGGGAGGCAGAGACGAGCGCGAACGCGCCTCCCGGGGCAAGCCCGTCCCTGCCCAGGCGCATCGGCTCTCCTCCGTGGTGGAAGAGCGCGACGAGGACGTATTCAATGGGCTTCCCGCCAGTGAGTGTGGGGAGTTCGGTGAGGATGGACTCGTCGGAACGCGAACGGTCGAGTACGTGGGTTGCCCCGAGGGACTTGAGGAGCGGTGCGTTGTGCGGAGATGCGGTGGCGATGATGGGGTTATGCCCGGCGAGCCTGGCCAATTGAATAGCTGCGGGGGAGAACATGTGAGCATGGCGAGAGCAGTCCTGGTGCTTGGTCGGGTCTCACCGTATTGGCCCACAGAGGTCGCGCCGCCGACGATGAAGGCGGGCGTCCCCGCGTATGCGGTGGTGCCTTCGGGTTCCCAGACCGGCTTGAGACGAAGGCTAAGGTTCTCCGGCGCAAGAGACTGGTTGTAGAGCGCGAGCACAGCAGTGACGAGTGCCAGCGGGAGGGTCGCTGCTTGCTCGAACGTGATATTCGGTGGAATCTGCCGCGAGCAACATCAACAAGGTCACCATATCCCGTAAAGAGGCGGGGAAGGCTTACGATGGAGGTCAGTTCTGCGAGAGCGGTAGCGTACTGCTGATGGGCCGCGCCGGACGTGCCCCACAGCGCTCCAATAAGACTAGGAAGTTATCCGTCAGTGCTGTAGAGTGCGCCGAGTCCCCAGAGCTATGTACTCACACTCTATCGCCCACCTTGCGGTCTGTGACTTCCGTGCCACACTGGACGACGACTCCAGCTGCGTTGCAGCCCGGAACGAACGGGTAGGACTGCATGAAGCTCCTGGAGAAGGGCGGGTCGACCATGATGTGGTCGACGGGGTTGAGTGCGCTCGCCATGATCTTGACGAGGACTCCTTGGGGCCCGGGTGCGGGACAGGAGTCTCGGCGACGATGTATGGCGTACTCTCCTTGTAGAGGACGAGTGACTTTTGCGTGGTGGGAACAGCGGTAGACATCTTCGCTGGGTTACTGGGTTGGGTGCGTTGACCTTGAGTCCACCCATGCCGTGGTTATATAGGGCTGGGTGCCCGGCTGGCTGCTCAGAACACACTACGCTCGTGTCAGCAGGGCCCTCTGTAAAGCATAGGAACGAGCTGCTGAGAGGGTCTCAATGACACTTTACGGACTTACAGGTGGATCGAGAGTCGCGATTCTGCGCGCGTAGCAAATGGAGTAAACGGTAGCATGCCGGGAATGGCAGCCACGGATGAGAGTATTGGGGGACTGGTCATCCGCCGGCAACGGTGGGATGCGCCGTCGGAGGTAGCAGCTAGCGATGGAGTAGTGCCTTGACCTGCTCGCGAAAGCATGGGCAGATTCACCCTGAGTCTTGGTGAGCGGAAGGGGCATCTGCGCATGGATTGTCTATGTCATGGCTTTCCGCTCCGGACGAACTGGTTGGGCCTGAGTTGAGATTCCCGGAGGAATGGGAAGGCCAGTGTTCTCCAAACGACCACAAGTTCTCGATTACACATGTTAGGCGGTTCAGGTTGTATCGACGCAACGCGGGAATATCTATGCTACTCATGTAAGTCGCCGCTCGATTCTAGGGGTGAAGGAAAAACCATGGCGTACTGGATTAGGATGCACAGTCGATTGTGAGACAATCCAAGGAATAGCCAGAGGTCGGAGTCATCGGATGTGTCCGTTCCAATAGACCACACAGACGTTATCGCAAATACTCATCATGCACTCACTGCAGCCTCCCCCAGGCAAGCTCGACGCTAGAGGGTAGCAGAGCTCTCTAGGCGAACATTGTTACGAACTACAAGCTGATTTACATAGACGAGCCGTTTCTGCGCGATGCCCACGCCCCGTGGCGCCGGCCCTAGAGCAACACTCGACCACGTGACTCGAACGCGTTTGTGGTCGAACCGCGCGCGTGTCGAGAGCCGCTCGAAGACTGAGCACCTACCGCGACTTGACTTGAACGCCGGCCATTCTGCTCAGCAGTTGCTCTCAGCCGGGAGGAAGAGAAGACTTTACTCACGCTTAGTGCACCTCTTCTGCTGTGCGCGGCTCGGGCACATCTGGATCATGGCTGCGGTGACACCAAAGAAACTCGTGCACTGGGCACTCAACGCGTCTCTCTCTGACTTGGGCTCGCCATTCTCTGATGCTGGGTCTTCGGAGTCATGCACCTCGACATCAAGCCTCCAATACATTAACTCCCAGCTGATTGCGCATGGCTTCGTTCACGATGCGGGGCTGTCCTTAGATGGTTTGGCCAAGCAGGATGCGGACAAAGTGGTGAAGTGCATACTAGGGATGCTCAGCCAACGAATAGTGAGCCAGCCTGTTGCGAGAGGGTTGCTCGCAGACGTAACCGTTGAAGGATGACATGTCTAGGACCGAAGACCTCACGACCAAACTGCGAACCCTGTCTTATGACCATGAACGGTTGACCTCGATGTACAAGGTGGAACGCGAGAAGTCTGCGAATGCAGAGCGGGAGATGAACATGCACAAGTCACGCCTGACGTGAGTCTTCCCTCTGCTTGTCGTTCCAGTGTTCTCCGGAGGAGACTCCACGAGATGTCGTCGACTGCACGGCTTCCTCCCACCTTGTACGCTATACATGAAGACAAGAACGTTGCTTCCAGTCCACCCCAAATCCGAGCGTAGCATCGTGCAGCGGACGTCTGACCACTCAACCGAACAGCGCAGCAACCAAAGCCCTCCAAGCCTCCGAGAACGCCCACAAACACACCACCGCCGAACTACAGCGCACCCGAACAACGCTGCACGCCCTCCGCGCCACGCACCAAACGGAGATCAAGAAGCTCGAGAAGGAGAAGGAGCGCATGGTCGAGCGCTGGAGCAAGCTCTCCGACGCGCAGCTCAGGGTCGCGTCGCTGCCCGCCGGGCCGACGTGCGCGAACCTCGAGGTCGTCGAGGCGTCCGACGTGCAGCTGCGGGGCAAGGGCCAGGGATTCTTGGACGTCGCGCTCGAGCAGGCGGAGAGCGCGCGGAAGGAGCTGTACGAGCAGAATCGGAAGCTGAGGGGGCTGCTGTTGTCTGCGGCGAACGAGCTCCAGAGCGTCTTGCACGCCGCGCGTACGGCTGGCGAAAATGAGTATATTGAGGAGGTCAGATTTCGACCGTCTGAGTGGCTCGTTCTTTTCTGACCATGCTGCAGCCGGCACCGCTCACGCAGAGCACCCTGTTCCCGTACCCGCCTACAGAGGCTGCGAGCGAGACATTCAGCTCCATGTTCCAGAGTCTGCGAGAAACCGTCTCTCGTCAGGCGGACAAGACTAGCACGCCAGGTAGCAGCACCCGCAAATTACAAACATCACCCCCAGTGTCCGAAACCGACACCAAGGCGAAAGATAACGCAGAGATCGAGCGCCTGCAAGCAGTCATCGAGAAGCTACGCGCTGAGCTTGGTACGCCCGAAGTCGAGTATGACAATGTTGCACGGCTAACGCATCATGGCAGAGGAGGCGCAGAAGCAGGCTGCCGCTTCGGCCGCGCAAGTGCAAGAGCTTTTCGACCGCTTCGCCGAGGAGCAGTCGAAGCCAGCAAACCATGCTGCGGACATGTCCGTTGATCTGATGACAGCGCCTGCACGCGACGAGGAGAGGCAACGGTTGGACGCGCGATTCAAGGAGCTTGAGGAGGAGCGCAGGAAATTCACCGAAGCTGCTGTGCGACTTGGCAGGGAGAAGGCAGCATTGGAGGTTCGTGATTCGTACCGCTGCTTCGCTTCCACGCTGACCTCGGGTCTCCCTTGCCTTCCTTAGGCCGAGCGACTGAAGTTCTTGGAAGAGAAGCGGTCATGGCAAGTCGATATGATGCTAGCCGAGCTCCCACCCACCCCAGCCCCAGGCGCGTCCATCCCCACGCCCGTCGCGCGTCTGCCCCTACCTCCCCCCGTCCTCCCTCGCGCCTCCCCTCGCAAGTCTCCGCGCAAGCTCAAGGGCAAAGCCGCCAGCCCGCGCAAGACGCGGGTCTCGCGTCGGTCTTCAGGCTTCGCAGCTATCGCTCTGGGCGCCTCCTCTCCGAAGAAGCAGAAGGTCGCCCCGCCGTTCGAGACCGAGGTCATACCCCCAGCGCCGCCGTCGCCTGTGCGGCCGCTGCCGGAGTTCAAGACCAGCATGGCGGCGTCGCCGGTGCCGCCCCCACCCCTGGTCCCGGGCAGCTTTGTACTTCCTCCGCCATCCCCTGCGGCGTCACTGCCGTCGCGCGACAGCTCAGGGAGTTCCCTCCCTCCTATACCCCCGCTCCCGAAACTCGAGATACCCCCACCGAGCGAAGATACCTCCGATGAGGCCATGGACACCTCCGCCGACCTCGCTACCTCAGCGCCTTCCTCTTCTTCCTCACATGCAAGCTCAAGCACCAGTTCCACCGCGTCCAACCCTCTTCAGAGCCAGTCTACAGCCCCCGTCCCTCAAACACCCGTCGTGCGCCCGTTCCCGATGGCGAAGCCCTTCGCGGCGCGCATGATCCACGCGTACTCGCCCGCCAAGCCCAGCCCGCTCAGCCGCATCCTCATGCTCGCGAACTCGCCCGACAGCCCCGAGGGCGCACAGCTCGCGTCGCTCCCCGAGTCCGCGGCGGAGGCGGAGGACAGCAGCATGGAGGCGGACGCGCGCCCGGCGAACCCCGAGCCGATTCGTAGCCTTGCGGAGGAGCTGGGCGTTTCGGAGGACGATGATAGTCCCTTCCGCGAGAAGGGGCCGAAGACGGGCAGGGAGGGACAGGCGCAAGCGCAAGGGACGAAACGCAAAGCGGGCCCTTCTTCTGAGCCTTCGCGCGCCGCGGCGAAGGACAAGGGCAAGACCCGCGCTGCGGACCCGCAGCCCGGCCCATCGTCGCGCTCTCGTACGGGGTCTGCGATCGAGAAGGAGAACGTGAAGCGGGTGAAGCTCTCAAACACCACCAAGGCGCCGGATGCGAAGAAAGCGACCAGGTCCACCGCTGCTGCTAGCGCGAAGCCCGCGAGTAGTAGCGCACCGACGACGAGAGGTCGGACAGCACCGCCCAATGGTGGTGGTAGTGGATCGAAGGCGCCGCAGAGGCCGAAGGGCGGCGCGAGGAGAGTGCCTATCGGGAGTGCGGAGGCTGCGCCCGTTCCGACATGGAGAGGATGAGTTAGTGGTAGAGGAAAGTCGCTATCGTTTTCTCCGCGCTTGGTTGTGTTCCACGAGCTTTGTGTACAGTATTGACCTACCCACTCAGGGTTGCCCAGTGGCTGCCCTAACGTCTCTGCAATTGTGTGAGTCCGACATGTCTGACGGCGATGACTGACTCTCGACTTCGAGCACGTACACTCTACGAGACGCGCCGACGGCTAGCTACACAAGTGCATCGTCTGCGGTTAGGGTTGCGGCTTCTTGTTCTCGAGCTCGTTCAATCGACCACTCCCACTTGCGTGTTCCCATCGGACTTAGTCCCAAGCAGCTAGCTATAGCATGGCCTTGAGAAAGCCTCGCAAAATCCCCTATGTTCTGGGAGGTCTGAATAAGTCGCGATGCACACCCCAGTAGCGGACGTCCAAGATGTTTCGGACGTCCCTTCCATGGAGCCTCAGGACGCCGACTCGCGGGGGAATCATATCCTCTATCTGGCAGCAATAGCTGGCGTACACTGGCCAACAATCCTCTCCATTATCTGGAGTTGCGAGGTATTTGCCGTCACCAGGAACGAGCTGAGCACACGGCTGCCCATTGCTTGGACATCCTAAGCAGCTTCAAGCGTGCATAGTAAGCGATTTATGCTGTGATTACAATGTTCAAGATGGAAGTGGGAGCCGCTCAGGCATTGATCGACCCATCCGAGTCGGAATGAGCGCACCCTCCCGGCAGGCCGCGAGTCACCTCGTGATATGCCTCCGGCTCCCCTGCCTCGAACGAGTCATCTTCGCCTAGGTAGAAAGGGGCCGCTGAGACGTGAACCTGTAGGCCGTCAACATCATTCGGATGTACCGCAGGGCCGGATCCCTGCACATGTTGCTCTGGTGAGCATCACATCTCCCTGCCATTTGCGTGGCTGGACTCACCGTGTGTACTCTCCACTTCAGTTGACGTCGCAAGTATGGCACGATTTCGTCCGGATGGAACGATTTGACCTCCGCCTTCTCCATGATTGCGTCGTTGAGGGACACTGCGCCGCCGACAGTGATGTCGCCGAGACGGACGCAGTTCCCGCAGCGCGAGGGCTCTGAGTTCACGAAGGCGGAGTAATCGCCAACGAGGTTGGGGCTGGAGGCGTAATCCTTAGGGTCGAAGGGCACCGAACCAAGGAAGATAAGGACAATGAAGCTGCCTTGGAGGGCGTTCTTCTTGACGGAGATGTGAGCGGACCAGTGCAGAACCGCGCGGAAGTGGAGTCGGCGCGCAGCGTCGAGCGGCGGTTGAGAGGCTCCTGCATCGAAATCGAGCCATGTCTTCGTCGGCGCTATGATTGGGTACAACGCTTCGACTTTCAGCCTGATCTGCTCCTTCACGGCATCTTTATTGCTGAGGTCGATGCCGTCAAATTCTGGGTACGAGTAGCCGAGGAGGCCTTCGGTCGGTCCTTGGAGGTCCGCCGACGTCCAGACATTCTTGAAGGGCTGCGTAGGATCTTGGGAAGGATCAGCGGAGAAGTAGAACGGCGTCAAAGCTACGGGCAGTCTTTAGCATCGCGCCGACATGGACTATCGGAGAATGTACCTACGTGTGTTCACATCGACGGGGGCATTGTTTGCGAGAGTCCAGGTTCCCTCCACTTCCTTTGAAGGGCTGACCCACACGTCAGGGTGCAACGCTACCCATAAAGACATCAGGCGATCCGTTTGGGAGTGATGCAACCAGAAGAAGGGATCGAAGGCTAGTTGGAGTTGAACGTCCTGTGAGCGACACTTGGCTCTTGGCTAACGCATATCTAGCGATGTACTGACCTGCAACCCCCGCAGCGCTCATATGGCCCTTCTGTTGGCCACCTCCAACGGACAGGTGAATGGTGTTGTGCAGGGCCTCTAGGCTGGCTGAGCCCAAGATCCCGCCTACGTCCGCGCTGAACTTCGCCCACGTGTTGACGACGCTGCCCGACAGCAGCAGGCTCGTCACGTTTCTCCGGTTGCTGAAACCTCCCCGCAAGGACCTAGGAATGACATGCTCGTCAGCGTATGAGGCAAGATACGCGTGATGAAAGTTTCACATCTCCATGCCCTTGAGGTCGTCCATGACGGCGCCGCCTACTACGTTCCCATGCCGATGCGTCATAGTTTGCCAGAGCGGCTCATCAAAGGGCGGCGGGAAGTCGACCGGAGGTTGGCTGATCTGGTACGTGTAGAATGGATTCTCGCTCGGACCCAGGGTACCATGAGGGGGCAAGAGGATCTGGAGCTCGGGCGTCTTGTAAAGGTCGCCCGGCGGCAGCGGGTAGAGGGACCAGTCCCAGTAGGGATGGCGTAGTGCAATAGCCGCATCGATCCACTCGGCTTTAACGGCGTCGTCGTACCTGGTCTGGGCTATCATCAAGGCAAGTCGCTGGATCTCTTGCTGTGATAGATGTCAGCAAGCGATGCTCAATACGGCTCCAGTGCGGGGGGAGGAGGGCGTGTGCAGCAAAAATATGTACCTCCATCAAGGCCATATAGACCCTGTGCCAGGTCGGGAACAAGACCGAGTTGTGGGTGCAGTACCCCTTGAACTCCGGGGGCGGCACGAGAGGCTCCCCTGAATCATCGTACTCGACATTCGGGGCGCCGTGGATGCCCGCTATCTGCCAGTAGGATTTCCTGGACGCAGCCAGCTCACCTCGCATGAAGAACACTGCCGAATGTATGGATCAGCTCTCGGAGCAAGCGGTTGAGAGGATAACACTTGCATAGGGCTTGCACGAAGAGGGAGTACTGCTTCTCGTTCTTCATAAACTCCGTGATCTCAAGTCGGTCGAAGACGGGTTTGCCTGGGGGGCCGACGACGCCTGCCGTTACGATGTGCTTGTAACCGGACATGCTGGTGGTGTGGTGTACGGGGGATGTGAGATGTTGGGAGCGATTTGAGAAATGAACAAAGATCGCAGTGAGTGCGGGAGCGGGGCAGTTGCTGCTGGCTGGTCAGCTTCGTGAAGTGACCTCTTAAATATCGGAACGCGAGTGCTTACCGGGTGGACCGGTACGCCCGTTATGTCTAGTGCGTTGGACGTGTCGTGCGTGCGGTTAACGGCAGACGTTCGCTAACACAAACCGATCTGTGTGGCAGACATTTTGTCAGGATGGCATCGGCCTTTCGCCGTCCTGGCATGGTCAGAGAGATGGCCGGGCTCCACTGTGAGAGTATTCTCGCAGCAGAGGGTGTAAATGCTCGCCTGAGCCGAACATGCATCTCGCATACTCGCCTGCGCCCGCTTGCACAATGCAAGACCGATGGTGCAGGCGTCAGACAGCGGCGCAAGCACCGGAGGCGACGGCACTGCCTGCCCGCCACAGACAGACTCGCCGGTCTGACCGTTGGCGTAGTGTGGAATCTACGCCGCGAAAGAGCATGGCCGATGGAGCTTCACCTCGTAGAGGCAACTTGGTGTGAGACAAAGCGGCTCAGAGGGTCCATCATGTCCCGGCGCAAGCTCGCAAAGGTGCAAGCGCTGGTCGTTTACTGTAACCGTCAGACATCAGTGCTGCATTGACCCATGTACACATGTGTAGATCAATACCTACCGCGGATCTCACCATTGAGAGCACCTGCATCAAGACCGTGTACTTCCTTGCTCACACCGCAGCCAGGCCCGAAACCTCCTCCAACTCTTCCACCCAACATCGCGCCCCTGGGGCCGGGAAGGCGTGAGGGCTGCCTCTCCGGCCTCTCACAAAACCGCGCATGGTGCCGCCTCGAGGCACCTGCGCAATCCTGCCAGCCCGTCTTCTACGCCCTCGCGCATGCGCATAAAAGACGGGATCATCCAGCTCCAATGAAGTCGTGAGGTATCGTCACATCCTCTACTATAAGCATACGGGGGGCTCAGATCGTGTCCCACCGCCCCGCCTCTGCTTCCGCCCTAATACCCTCCAATATGACGAGCTCCTCCACGCTCCGGCTGCGAGGGCGGAACAGGCAGGGGAAAGGAGACAGTCTGGTGATGAGACCGCTCGTGCATTCGTCCTTTGACGGGATTATGGGTTTGCCGTCCGCATCCACTTCTGGAGTGATGTCGAACGCCCACAGCAATCTGTTCGTCTGGTCAAGGAGGGGCTCTGACAGAATCACAAAAGCACTGAGGCGCGTACCGGGCTATCACAATAAATATGGACTGGTTGGCCATGTGCATGCCAGGGCAGATCCGGCGCCCGAACCCAAAGTGGATTGTGAACTTCTTCAGCTTCGGGTTCGTCGTGCTCAGGAAACGCTCAGGCCGGAACTCCTCGGGCTCCGGGAACAGTTCTGGGTCTTGCATGATGGCGCTGTGAATGATCAGCACGACTTCCTGCATTAACGTGCACCTAGACTGGGATACGTACTGTATGTTGGCGTATATGGTTGCACCCTTCGGGATGAAGTAGCCGTTATAGACGTCGTCCTGCGTGACCGCGTGCGGGAAGCCTGTAGGTGCTATGGGCTTCCACCTTCAACACGGTGACATGAGTTACAGATCACTGACGTCGAGGAAACGCGAAGCTTACCGCGCCGCTTCTTTGATTAAGGCGTCCACATATGGGAGAGACTCCATATCGGAGAACTCAGGCATGCGAGAGGAACCCACGACACGATCTATCTCCTCCTGGGCCTTTTTCTGGGTTTCCGGGTAATGCAACATCGCGACTAACGGTTTTTGTCAGATTTGTCGTGGTGGAATCAATAATAGCCTGGTAACGCGTACGAAGAAAGACCTCGATGCTGTTGACGGTCTGAGAGGGCATTGAATCATGAGTCGCCAGCGAACGCGCAAATGCCATACTCACCGTACCGACTCCAGCGTCCCATGGACCTGCCAACGTGTAGGCCGTCTCTAGATCAGAAAGTCCGAACTCCGCCTGTTTCTGCAGCGCCAAGGTCGCCATGCTTGGTTGCGCAGTCCCGTTGGCCATCTCTGCGCGGACGCGATCCATGAGGGACATGTACAGATCCCTGCTGATCTCGCGATACTTGTCGACCTCACGTCGGAACCATTGCAGGCGGTGCTAAAAAATTATACTATGTGAACATTCGAACGAGTTTGCCTAGGAGAAGCTGTACCGGAAGCCATAGGAGCATTGGCCACTATGTAAGAGGTGAGGTAATTTGTCTGCTGGTTGCGAGGCGTGCCTGGGATACATACCGATTCCACCAAGTACTGGCCCGGCGCCCTGGGGGAAAGATGATGGTCATGGGGTGCAGTGGCAATTGCGAATGGAGAATCACTTACGCTACCCTATGTGAAGTCGTAGAGTCAAAAGAGCTCCATAATAACAATGCCATATCACTTACTTTCCGAAGTCTAAGGGAGAAGTACGAGTTCGTCAGTTACGGTGCGGAAAGAAGTTACAGGTCACTCACATCTCCCTGCCTTATTTTGCTCGATCACAATGTCATCTTGCAAAGTGCGCACACGTCGACCGTACGCGAGGCGGAAAATGACCGACATCTGGAAACTACCCCAATTACTGTCAGTGGGTGTACCGAGGGCCGGAGTCCTGCTGTGCCTCACAGTGACAAATGGTCTCTGTATTCCAATTGATCCTTCGCGTGGAGGAGCCTGTGAAGGAGCAGCTTGCTCTCGAGGGACTGTAGCGGGCGATATTGCGCCACAGCAGTATTGCTCAAGCTCGCTTGCATCAGCTAGACAAACTGCAACTGTGTACCCCAGCACTCGTGATCAAGGGAGAGATCGTACCGCTCGCCATCTCTTGTACCTCGGTCCGTATGGCATCGTGATCGCACGGACACCCCAGGACAGTATCTCTCCTCTGCGAAGGATGTCAGTGGAGCATACCACTGTTCGGGCCCAGGACCTACGCCATGATGCTCCGCGGACGTCCAGAATATATCTCTGAGCGATTCTCCAGTAGATCCCAGGCTGCTTGGGCGCTGCCTAGCACTGATTCTCATGTCAATGGACCTGTAATCTGATGTGAGCCGGTGGACATACGTATCACAGGGGTGCGCCCAAGGTAGAACGACACCACAGGTCCTGTTGAGAAGATCAGCGGCCTGTCCTCCAGATGCACGACTGCGTGCCATGGTGCTCACCATATCTCTTATTCCACTCAGTGAATTTCCTCCAAGGCTGAACGGACGGGACGTCTCCTGTGTTGTCTCCCAAGAGCGAGCGGGGAGGGCCAGGGGGCATGCCTCGAGGGCGATGGTACAGCCACACAACGGAAGAGAGTAAAATCACACTAAAGCAGAGAATGACGGGGAGAGACATGGTGAAACCACAGCCAAGCGTATATCTCGCGGTGGCAGCCACGTCCCCAAAAGACGGTGTGAGGAAAACGGTACATGGGCTAGTGTGAGTCCTCGCCTACTTATACAATATGGGCGTGATGCACAACAGTGGCCGGGAATCGGGATGGCGTCGTGGGCGGCACAATCTTCCTGGGCGCACCGCCCAGGTTCATTCCTGGTAGACAGAACATCGAGGGGCGGAGACAGACAAAATGATCCATTTCGTACTAGCCGACTTGCCTGTCCTGATGTTTCATACTAGAATGATGAAAACGCGACACACACCGCTGGAGGGAGGTCAGTGGCCGCTGACCTCGTTCCACAAACACAACTCACCATTTGTCCGGCTACCACTGAACCTGGCTCGCGAGCGCGCCGAAGGTATCTGCATTCCCACCAGGGCAAAGGCCGACCTCCCACACGGGTATGGGAAACCTGTAGACCTCCCTAGATCTGATTCTGAAGTGATAGGGCGGTGGAGACTGCATCCAGTCTTACGACGAGGACATCCGATAATCGCAGCGCCTGCCAGAGGTGGCGGCTTCCTACTTGGCCTGGTCAAATTGGTATCATATCGATTCCTGCGCGCGCAATATACCGCACAAGCAGACATACGAACGTCAATCAGGCGCACCAAGCCAAGCAAACGTTACCATGGTTGACTGTGATTCTGCTTGCCCGTGAGGTGAACGTCGCATGAGTATCTACGGCCGCACGAGATGCGGGACAAGAACGCTGTTCTGGCGTATTGATTTTACTGCCAAAGAAGGCAATTACATAGTCTCCGGGGCCGCTGGCTGGTCAAAGGACGCAGAACAATGAGGAGGACAGCGAGTGAATGAACTTGCAGCCAACCTGCAGCGATGGTGGCGAATAGCAAAAGCGCTCTGCAGCATCGGTCATCATGCTGAGTCAGCCTTGTACCTTTTCGGGATCAGAGGTCTCTGGAAGCGCCTTTAGCCCTTCGTACCTTCGTACCACCACCATCCGCTTCCTAGACTCTTTGTCGTTCATTCATTATGTCCAAACACCACCCAGGTTCGTACGCACACTCTGTGATATCTTGCTCAACCGTTAACGATGCTTCCGTGCAGATCTCATAATGTGCAGACGGCAGCCCGGTATTGGTACGTTCAACAGTCGCGACTACGCTATCAAGCCTGCTTACTGAATCTCGTGTGCTAGCTATCGGCCGTCTCTGTGAGAAATGTGATGGCAAATGGTACGTGTGGAATGGTCGAGCTGTCTCGTCTCGTGTGCTGACTCGCTCTCGCAGCCCTGTCTGTGATTCCTACGTACGCCCAGAAACCCTTGTCCGTATCTGTGACGAATGCAACTTTGGCACTTATGGCGGACGATGCATCATCTGCGGCTCGCCCGGTATGTTTTGAAATCTCATTGCATGCGCGAAATGGCCGACTGACATGCTTCTTCTATTGCGCAGGTATATCTGACGCCTACTACTGCGCCGAGTGTACCAGGTTGGAAAAGGACCGCGATGGCTGTCCGAAGATCGTCAATCTGGGTGCTAGCAGAACGGACTTGTTTTACGAGAGGCGTCGTTTAGGTGTGTTCAGTCGTAAGGCAACGCGAGCTCTGTACTGACTAAGCGGTTGTCCCACAGGATTCAAGAAGGGCTAAGCGTTCGTCTCACTTGCTGTCTCTGCCACTTTTGTATTATAGTCCCCCTTCGTCGCTCTATGCATGTTGTGAATTGTACTACCAGTCTGAATATACAGTGAGTGTAAAGAACGAGTAGGCTCGCAGACGTCTCTTGCAACGAACCATAGCTGATTCAACGGCCAAGGGTAGGCTTGCATGGGACAGCGCGCTTACCCTCACTTCGATTCAAGATATCGAAGCAGCATGGAACGATGAGCAATCCGATCCAGAATCGTCGGCGGTGTACGCACTGGCACGGGCCCGGGCGTGCCAATGCAGAATGCCTTGAGTCTCGATCGCATGTATCGTCTTCCACTCGGAGTGCGGGCCGTTTGCATGAATGCTATGACGTCGAATTGATGTTCTTCTTGCGGTGCATCTGCAATCGCAGCGGCCTCCAAATCTGCTTCAACGCGTGCGCGTGAACCCCTCCGTTACACGCCTCGATAGCAGGACATGAACGCAACACGAACGGGTCTCTATGTCGCTTGTCGAGAGTGACTATCAGTCTCTTCTCCGAACCATTATGATCAATACATTTCTATGGCGGAGATAGCTTCGCGTACTATCCTAGCCGAAGGTCCTCACAACGCTCCTGTCGAAGCCGTAGGCATACGTACGTGAACGGGGACCATGTGACGAGTATATCGACGCACTTCGCCCATGCAGCGGCTTTAGTCGGACTCGCGTATTCGAGCAGGCTTATCTGCTAACATCGCACTGGGAGGGCCATTCTTATCCTTCGGAGCTTTCGGATGTGGTGCTGCGAAGAGAAGCAAGCTACGTCGCGCCGCCGCCCCAAGTGCTGCAATGGGTGTTCGGACTTACACTTGAGTCCCTACATCTGTGTACGAGTGAGCCTAACAGTGCAGAGCATGGCGTTCGGACAACTCACCGACAGGGCTGACGAGTGCTGCTCGCACTCTCATAGCACCGCAGCCTAACCCATGTCGAGACGGCCGATGAACGGGTATAAAGAGGCTTGCGTCAAGCCAGTGTCAGAGCCAGCAACCCCAGTACCAGCAGCCCAACCACCCAGAATGTCTCCTCTGACCATCCCCTTGAACGACGGCAACCGCATCCCCTGGCTGGGCTTCGGCACCGGCACCGCGCTCCTGCGCAAGGACGCGACCGAGGCGATCCGCAACGCGATCGCGCACGGCGTCGTGCATCTCGACGGCGCGCAGCTCTACGAGAACGAGGACTCGCTCGGCGCGGGCATCGCCGCGTCGGGCAAGCCCCGGTCCGAGCTCTTCGTCACCACGAAGGTGCTCGAGCTCCCCGAGGGCGTGACCGTCCGCGACAAGTTGATGGAGTCGCTGAAGAAACTCGGGACGGATTATGTGGACTTGTTTTTGTTGCATTCGCCTGTGCACCTCGCGGGGAAGGTGAGGAGCGCGTGGAAGGAGCTCGAGGAGCTGCAGAAGGAGGGGCTCGTGCGCAGCATCGGGGTGTCGAACTTCCGCGTGGAGGACCTGGAGGACTTGCTCGAGGTCGCCACGGTCGTCCCCGCCGTGAACCAGGTAAGTCATCGCTGCATCCGAGTATCGTCGACAACGCTGACTCGAAGCGTGGAAGATCGAGTACCACCCGTACGTCTTCAAAGCCAGCCAGCCGCTGCTCGAGTTCCACAAGAAGCACAACATCGTCACGACCTCATATGGCGGAATGGCGCCCCTCGTGCACCACAAGGGCGGGCCCGTCGACCCCGTCCTCGCTTCCGTCCGCGAGCGCCTCGAGAAGGAGACAGGCAGGGAAGTGACCGCGGGCCAGGTGCTCGGCTTGTGGCTACGGGCCCAGGGAATCCCCCAGATCACGTCAGTCCACGTCGCCTGCGCGCGGGAGAAGCATGCATGCTGACTGACGTACCGTGATGGCTTCCAGGACGAGCTCGAAGCTGGAGCGGGTCAAGGAGTATCTTGCGACTGAGACCCTGCCTGACCTCACGCCGGAGGAGGTGCACGCGATCAATGAGGCGGGCTCCCAAGTCCATGTTCGCGTTCTGGTACGCTCGAGATCCCATAGAGCGAATCTCTAAGTGAATGACTGACATCCGTGTGCAGTGCAAGTGGATGGACGAATGAACGGCAGGCGAAATCACAGTCGGAGCAGGATTGATGCGCAAAGCAGTGAGGGAGGAGCAGGCTTGTTTCCGACTTGTAGTACGATAGCACCGAGGTGCCCATGTTGTCCGACCGATAGTAAACGAGATTGAAGATGTTATAAACCTCAAACGTTTCCAATGGATGTATGGAACGTCGCATGGGCGACGTACCGTGAGTGTTTACTCCTTTCTACATGCGAATCTCCTTTTGCAGGTCGGACAACCCTTTCTATAACGGCAAAGGGGCTCCCTGTGGAAGGACATTCAGACCTCTGACGTACAAACGGGATATTTCTCGCAGCATCAGGCAGGATACAAGGGCAAGAAGACGAGTAAAGTCGCGTTTAGGGTGCTATCGGACGAGCTGCGAAGCTGAACGTTGCGAACGGCAGGCATCGAGCGCGAGAAACTGTTCCAAGTTACCGCATCGGGTAATTCGGCAAGGGCCGGCAGCGCGATGCGGCTCGGGGGTTTCCGTTGGTTCACCGAGTGGCCGACGACGGTTCGAGTGTCTCCCCCGCAGTCGAAGCCACGGAACTACGTACGAAGGGGTGTTGGAGAGGAATTTTGGAGCCCTGGCTATGTGGGAGGAGCTCGTGAGTGAGCAAAACTGAGCGTATTTTGGTGTACGAGGGGAGACGGCAGTGGACGGCGGTTGCGCGTCGTCTCTGGCCCAAATGCAGGCACTCGGTGTAACAGGTTCCGCCAAGATGGGCGCCAAACGAGGACGACGTCGACGACAGACAATGAGGGGCACTCGCAGTGCCTCTGGGTGCGACACCGCTCAGAAAAAGCGTTAGACATGCCTTGAGGAGAGCTTCGAGGGCACGCAGGCGTGCCAGGCTTGTTTTATTGGGGGATTCTGGGAGAGGGAGCTTTGAGAGGAGGGGCTCGCGGTGGGCGGGGAAGGAGGGGCGTCTGGGGGCAGTGGCCAGGTGGTTCCGCGCAGGGCGAGTCGGAGTTGAATCTTACCATTCAGCGAGCAGATCTCGTCCCCGTTTGTGGCCCATCTCACCTCTTGTCCCCCACCTCCACCATCCCTCAACTCTCCTCCGAATATTCCTGGACGCCGCGCTCGCGCCCCAGGACGCTCGGAGCGCACCGCCCCGCTTTTTTGCCCCTCGGCACACGCCCGATTCGCATTTCCCCCGCCGCTCTCCCTCACTCTGGGCGCTAGACCCACGACATGCCTTCGTCGCCCCCATTCAAGATCACCCTCAAGAATGGCGAGGAGGTGAAAGTCAACGGTAACTTTAGCCACACCAACCTGTCTGTTTCCGGCCGAGGCTGATTTTTACGAAGATCACGTATACTGCTCCCCCAGCTGGGGCGTGCGTGATGGCACCCCTTATTCTATCGCTCGTATAATGGAGTTCCTGCCCGCGCAGGGCACTCCCACCTTCGACAAGACCGGGAAGCGCAACGAACCGATTACTCGGGTTCGTTTGGCCTGGTACTACAGGCCCAGCGACGTCTCCGACCGCACAGTGGCGGACTGTCGTCTCCTCCTCGCAGCCATCTATTCCGAGGTCTGCGAGCTTAGTCAGCTCCGCTCAAAGTGTTACGTGCTCCATAGAGACAGGATCTCTGATTTGGCAGGCTGGAAGAAACGGCCGGACAGGTTCTACTTCACCCGTTTGTTTGACCCGTGGCTCAGGAAGGAGTTCGAGGTCATTCCCGCGACGACGGTCCGCAACGGTAGGCGTCGAAACCGCTCGTGCGCTCGATGATGGAGATGCTCATGCGATCACACACAGTGCCCGAGCATATCAGGGAGGTGCTCATCTCACGCTATGAATACATTGTGGCCGAGCGGGAGGTCGTCCCGGACCTCACCGACGATCTGCGGCTCTGCGATACGTGTGAGAAGTGGTGCCCACCGTGCGTACGGCGCTATCGCCCGCGTGCGCCTTCGACTGATCCCATCTCTTGCCCGGATGCAGCGCCGAGAGCCTGCAGTGCGACCGCTGCAAGAAGTTCTTCCACATGGAATGCGTCAATCCGCCGATGCTCTCGAAGCCGAGCCGCGGCTACGGCTGGACGTGCGCGCCGTGCTCGCGCGCGCACGAGGAGGAGGTCGAGGGCCACGAAGTGCGGCACCTCACGCCCGTGGCGCCGAAGCCCAAGACGAACGCGCCAGCGGCGCGAGGGCGCGGGCGGCCGAGGAAAGACCGGGTGCTGGCGGAGAAGGAGGAGAACGTGGAGATCAAGCACTTCAAGATGTGGCCCTTCCGGTACTTCGGGTGAGTCGCCGCACACGCAACCTGCGGCGGAGATGGAGGGGACGAGAGCTGAGGACGATGATGCACAGGCTGTACACGTTTGCGGAAGATACGCTCGGTGCGTGCAGAGAAGAACGCCTCTGGCACTGCACTTGCTAATCTTGGATACAGACCCAGACGACCTGATCTTCCCACGCGCAGCGACCCGGGTCGGCCCAAAGTACCAGGCCAGCGTACCTGCCGCTCCAGGCGTCGCAGATAGACCTGCAGGTGCGCTTGAAGGCAACTCGACTAGCTGATATGCTTACGAACTCGTGCAGACATCGAGGAAAGAGGCGGAGATGGGACAATCGAAGTGCTCAGTCTCGTCAACGAGATGTCGCCAACAGAAGGTGCGTGAGATTTCATCCGAAAGCGGTAGCTCTGTTGACGTTTGTTTACTCTCCAGTCGAAGCACGTGAGTACTTACCGCATAAGGGCAGGTTATAAAGAGCTGCTAACGGGCCCTTGCAGTGGAGAAACAGAAGCAGCTGTTGACCAGGAACGACAAGCTGAAGTGTAGTGTCGACTGGCTCACAGAGGTGATTTTTCGTCTTACGGAGGCATGGCTCAACAAGCGGGACTTCGCTACCGTCAGCATGCGGTCACCCCTGCGACTCCAGAAGGTACTCTCATTGTATGCTCTCATATACCCACTCTCGCTGACCGTCTACCAGTGGAAGACGTCGGAAACGCGCTACACTGACAAGGAATGGACCGCTGAGGAGGTCGCCGCCTTTGAGGATGCCATCCAAGTCCACGGCGCCGAGCTGCGCGCCGTCCGGGACGAGGTGGGCACGCGATCAATGCCCGAAGTCGTCCGCTTCTACGGCCACTGGAAGAAGTACGTGTCTCATTCTATGAATCTCAGAACACGCGAACTCAACGTACGTAACAGCTCCAAGTTGGGTGAGGAGAACGTCCGGATCAGGCTCGCGCGCGAGAACGGTGTCGATGAGAAGATGGAAGCGACCACCCGAGAAGCCACGCCAGACGAGGAGGAGGGCTCTATTGTCATGGAGCCTCCGCGGAATGTCAGCTGCGGCGCCTGCCGCACGCGCGAGTCGGAGGTCTGGTGGAAGGCGCCGAAGGGCCTCCCCACCAGTGTGCTCTGCGACAACTGCGGGTTGAGCTGGCGCAAGTACGCGGACCTCAACGTACGGCCCGTGCGGGAAGAGACCAATACGAAGTCGAAGACCGGCGACAAGCGGGAGGGCACTCCGCTGAACGGCCCGTCAGCAAAGCGTGCCAAGGTACGTTTTCATCCCCTGCGAGTTCCGAGAAGACGAATCTCATATGACGAGCAGACTTCGTCTTCGCAGTCAACACCGCCGCCTGTCGCTCCACAACTGCGCTGCGTCGCATGTCAGCGGAATGGGCCTGTTGGCAAAGTGCTGCGATGCAAGCAGTGTCAGTTCCGCGTACACGCCGGTGCGTGTGGAGTGAACCCAGACCCGGCGACGGTCGAGTCCTGGGTATGCGACCTCTGCCAGAACGAGAAGACCCTAGAAGCCTCTCTGGTTCGCATTCTCGCGTCCATGTTCGATTGCCTAGACGCTCACGCTCGAGCTACTCACAGATTCCCGACTGCCTGCTATGTCCACGAATGCGACGCGACCCGAAGAAGAAACTGATATACCCTCCGCCCGACTCCTACCTCCGCGCCTGCAAGCCGACAGAAGGCCAAGCCTGGGTGCACGTCCTCTGCTCCGTCTTCATCCCCGAGATCACCTACTCCGATGCCGCGCGCCTCCGGCTGGTCGAGGGCGTCAGCGCGATACCGCAATACCGATGGCAGAACGTAAGAGGATTTCTGTCCTGGGTTTCCGGGCGGAACTGACTAGAGCGCCTGCGGGCTTCATAGAGCTGCACGCTGTGTGATCGTCAAGACGGTGCCGTCATCCAGTGCAGCGAGTGTCCTGCCGAATACCATGTGTCTTGTGCATGGAAGCACGGGCACAAGTTTGGCTTCGAGATCCAGCCTGTGAGTGCATGTACCCCACCCTACAACACCACTGCTGTGCTGACATGCGGACGTCCTCCAGGTCAAGAGCAGTCGACGAGAGTCAGCGACGATAATCGACTGGAAGGGACATGCCGGGCAGATGGTCCCCTCTGTGATATGCAAAGGACATGTCGGACACAAACGACAGCTGTACGATATCTGTGACATGAACGACCTCGGAGAGGTGCGTCCCCGTCTCCCGGCTTCCTTACTATCAAGCTCCCGGCCTCGTGCTGACAACACCCTCATGCACAGTCCGCCCTGCAGGTGTACTGCAAGAACTACAAGCAAGCTCCGGTCGCGCAGACGCACGGCCTGCTGCGCAAGGCGCGGCGGCTCGACAAGATCCTCAACGCGACGAACGGCGACATCTCGTCCGCCGCGTCCGTCGACGGCGACAGCACGCAGTCGCTGCCCGACCCGCACTGCTACCGCTGCCAGACCGAGTTCTCGCCGTTCTTCCACGAGGTGACGAACACGACGCAGGGCGAGGCCAAGTCGTGGCTCTGCCACAAGTGCCACGCGGAGACGCGGAAGAGCTACCCGGTGATCATTGGGATTGGCGCACCATGACACGCACGGACGTTGGTAGATAGGTGGTGCTGTTATGAGGGAGTCCCGGTCCTTCCGCTAGCTGGATGGTTGTACGATTACACGTGCTATGGTATTATGGAGTGTCTCGCCATGTGCAGTAATGGGGCAGAAAGTACAGCTGACAGCAAATCCGATAACGCAAGAAGATGAAGGGCTAGATGTGCGAGCGGGTCATGCCTTGACCCTCTTGTAAAAGAGTATGTACGCCGGCTTTCCCTGTGAACGCGGAGCGTGTGAGCCGAGAACCAACTCGCCGGGAGTAAGTGAGAAACGTACAACAACATCCTTCGCGTCTGCTGATGTTACACGACTATCGTCGCAATACAACCACCCCCCTCGTGATGCAATGAATGCCGTATCTGGACACAACATTCAGTCCCGCGAAGCGCACCATCGCCGATGTATGAGACTCACAATGCCCGGTGCTCAGAGTCCCAAAGTGATTCGTAACGCCGTACAAGTCGTACCGGTATGGCGGCACCTGGCATCTAGGGTCGTCGAGCGACAGCTGCGAACCGCCGCTGACGCCAGGTGGAAGGGGTGGGGGCATGTAGTTCGTGAGGTCGAGGCCCTTGAGGGGGAACTCGACAAACGTCTCGATCTTGTCAGTGAAGGGACCCTTCGCGGAGAAACGCTTAAGGTGGATGAGGAGCACAGGTGGAAGCCGCGATAGTGACAGCCGCTTCGTCGCTCTCCGGAGGGTCTTGCAATGAGGGCAGTGCCTGAGGAACAGCAGTCAGTACGGAGAAGTACGAGTGCTCATGAGCAGTGACACTTACCATGCGTCCGACTTCTCCATCACCTCCTCCTTCACGAACGCATCTATACATTGCTGCAAGGTGACTTTCGAGTTACCACGGGTCGTTGGTATAGGCAGCGTCAGATACATGAAGGTGTTGTACGTGGTCGACGTCTGCCGCAACCATCAACATCACCGCCACAAAGCTCCTGAAACGCCAATATCACGCACCCTGTGGCAAGTCATGCACTCCATCCGGTTGCGGTACTGCCCCTGGAAGAAGTCCACGACGAGGCTGTCGTCGCGCATCCTGTAGATCTGCCACTCCTGCTCGCTCGCGATCTGCGTCGGCAGCCGCTCGAGCTCCGCCTCGCGCTCCGGCGTCGACGTGATCTGGGGCTTCTGCAGGATCCGGTTCAGATCTTCGTGGAGGCCGTCCAACAGGAAGCTCAGGAACTCCTGCGAATCGTGCTGTTCGGATCCCGAGAACTGTGGAGCGTGGCTGCATATTGAGCGCTGGGGCGACCGGCGTCAGCATGGCCTTCTCTTCTGACATGTCCATCCGAGAGAACTCACGCGGAAGGTCACAGGCGATAGCGTCCCGTTCTCCCCTTGCCACAGCTCTCGCAGGATGTTCGCAAACGCATTTGCTAGGTTGCCCTTGGTACCCATCGGGTTGACCATGTTCACGGCGCTCTTCCACCGCCCATCTATCACCAAGATGCGTCAGTCCTCCCCACCGAGTGGCATGCTTCGAATGTCCTCACCTGTGAAGAAACGCGCAAATGGCACCGTAGCGCTCAAGCACTGAATCGTCGAGTTCATATAACACGTATTGCCCAGATTCTTCAGCCCCGACGTCCCGATCTGCGTGTCCGCCCAGTACGTGACCGGGTAGTCCGACTGGATCATCGGCGGCTTCGGGCCCGAGTGCGCGAGCGGGAAGCTGTTCATCTGCGGCATCACGCGCGGCCGGTTGTCCATCGCGGACGACGCGGCCGCGGGCGGCGGGCGCAGGATGTGCTGCGCCGAGAGCTCGGGGTAGTCTATGGGGGCGCGGTTCGCGAGGCCGTTGATCGCCTCCTGCGACTGGTCGACGTAGTCGCTGCGCCGGCGCGAGAGCGGCGAGGGGTTGATCGACGCTTGGGGCGGGAGCGAGACGAGCCCGTTCACGGCGGGCGAGGGCGAGAAGGAGGAGCCGGAGACTTGGGGAGAGATGTGGCGCGCGATTGTGGGGTATTGTATGGGGGAGGGAGAAGAGCCGTTGGCCATGGTAGACGAGATATGCTGTACGGACATCTGCACGAGTCTGTCAGCCAACCTCCTCACAGACGACCATGGACGGGGTCACTGACGTTCTCAGGTATCACAGAATTGTACGGGTATGAGACAGAATTGGAACCACTGCGCGACATCGCAGGCCGCCGGACCAGCCGTTTCGACGGATCGTTGAGCGGAGGCAGAGCACCCGCCCCATCCACGCTCATCCTACTACACCGTCAGTCAACTCATCTCCTCCACCACAACCCAGAGCAGAAAGATGGGACATACCGCGGCGAGCCGGGCGCCGGCTCGAGCGGGCTGCGCACGCCAGCCTGGGGGATCCACGGCCGGTGCGCGTTCGGGTCGATCGACGGCTCCGTGCCCGACCTCTGGCGCCCCATCGTGAGGCCCGCCAAGTCCGACAGAGGCGGTGCCGACGGCGCAGGCGCGACGACCGAGGACGACGACGACTCCGCCGGGGCGCGCACATGCCCCAGCCCCAGCCCCTTCGGCTCCGCCGAGCCGTTCGCCGTCGACGGCCCCGCGCCGTTAACGAGGTTCGTGAGGGGGCTGGGGCGCCTGGGCGAGGCGGAGCCGGCGCGGATGAGCTCGGCGTCGCCGAGCTCGCGCTTCCACGCCTGGAGGCCGCCGATGAGGAGCATGGGCATGTTCTTGAGGATCTTGCGGAACGCGGTCTCGTAGATCGCGCGGAAGAGGACCGCGAGCGGCGCGCGCGGGTCGCCCATGCTCTCCGACGCGTCGTCGTACATCGCGACGAGGTCGAACTTGTCGCGGTTCGCGAACAGCACCGCCTCGTGCGGCGGGCCCACCGCGAGCGCGTCCTCGATCGACTGCCCCGTCACGCTATCAACAAAAAATAGGCACACAAACGCCCGGTGGTCAGCGCGCACACACACACAGGGACTTCGCGAAGGCGAAGACGAAGGAAAGGAGAGGGTGCTTACTTCTCGCGCGTCAGGATCGACGGCTCGATGCAGACGACCGCGTCGCCGCGGATGTGCTCGCGCTCGAACTCGTCGCGCGTGCGCACGTCGAGCAGGAGCACCTTGAAGTTCGGCCGGTCCTTCCACTCGTGCAGCGTCTTCGGGAAGAGCGTCTTGAACGGGAGCTCCGCCTTCTCCGCCGCGGGCGTCATCGGCGCTATCACCGGCGATTTCTGCACCGTCGCGTTCAGCGACAGCCCGGACGGTTTCCGGGGCACCACGGGCGAGAGCGGCCCCCGTGCGGGGGAACTGGGGCGGCTCTGGAAGGTGTCGATGGTGGGCGGGATGGGCGTGCTGGACGGTCGGGGTCCCATGTCCATGGGTAGCACAGGGAAGGGTTTCGGGTGTACTAGAGGTGGAGGGGCGTTTGCTCGCAGATCCGCTAGCGACGGTTTGCTCGAGCGCGACCCGTTGCTACTCGTACCTGTAGGCTCTGATGGTAGCTTCAGCGCGTCCATCTCCTCTATCTCGTCGATCGACGGGAACGTCTGCGCAAAGTCTTGCAGACTAAGCACGGACATACGTGGTGATGATGACGTAGATGATGGCGGCGACGGGGGACCGAGACTAGATGTAGGGACGAGCGCATGGGGAGAGGGCGCTGGTGGAGTACCGATAGTTGGTGAGGCGAGGGACTGATGGAAAGAGGAGGGAGAGAAGGTGGGCGGGGAGAGTGCTTGCAGAGACAAAAGATTGGGTCGAGTGACGTCTGGCGACAACGGTGGTGACCCGACGGGGATTTCACGAGAGATGCGTTTCGTTGTCGCAACAGCGAGGCCTGCGTTCTGTAGTGAGCGCATACGATCCGCAATACTTCCGCCGCCAGTCTTGACAATCGGGCTACTTGGTTCCTCTTCGCTCCGGGCTTGCCTGTGGAATGCATGTTAACCAACTACAAACCGTGTCTCTACTTCTACCGAGGGCGTGTCCCACTGGATAGCACGTACTGCGCATCCCTCCCTGGTCTATGAACGTGCTTGGAATGATAGTAGGTGGCATGGGAGTCATGACCACCACCGGTCGGACGCTCAGGAGGGACAGCCCTCGGCCACAAGAAACAATTGCACTCGTACTCACTGAGCCGCAGACCTCTCGAGCTCCACGAGCTTCGCCTCGATGCTCTTCGCCTTCCCAAACAGATCCCTCCCGTCCGTCTGCCCGCCCTGCTCGTCAGCACCGCACCCCCTACATCCACAGCGACAGCGACTGCGCGCCCACGCACCTGCTGGAAGTCCATGAACTCCCTGAAGAGCGCGCCCTTCTTGCCCGCCTGCGAGTCCGCGCGGAACTCGGGGGTGTCCATGAGCATCTGCACGAGCGACGCCGCCTTGGTGAGGGCGCTCAGCGCGCCCTTGAGGTCGCCGTTGTGCTCCCGGGCCTGCGCGAGCTGGATCTGGCTCCGGGCGGCCCTGAGGAGGGTCGGGGCGGACGCCCCGCGGGCCTGGTGCGCGGTCTCCTTCGCGCTCTCCTTGATCTCGGCTACGGTGTCGCGGTGGTAGGGTCCCCCATTTTGCATCGCTGTGGCGAGGGGAGGGGAGGTCGATTGGGCGGAGGAGGAGCTGAGGGTGTGGACGCCCGACTTACCGGAAAAGTTGTGGGAAAAGGTGGACGGCGGGAGGACGGCGATGCCGGGCATGTACCGGCGAGAGGGGCGGTGGTGAACGAGAGAGAATAAGGATAGAAAGCAGAGGCAGAGGAGGGTAGTACAGAGAGATGTGGGGAAGAGCGTAGCAGCATACAGTCCCAGTCATCCGTCACTCACTATAACCGCGCTCAGGGCCCCGACCCGACCGCGTCCATGGCGGGTATGCTTATGTAATCTCGTCCTAAACTGTCGAAGAATACTTGCCGCCGGCCACCGCCCTAAACCCCTCCTCTCACTCTCCCTGAGCTGCGGCTGCGGCTTTACCAGCTCTGCCAGAGACCAATAACTCGATTCTCTTGATCTTCGTCTTGGTTTGTATGGGCTGCGACGAACAGAATGAGCCGCAACAGTCTGCGCAGACACGCGCCAGCGCCGACTGACTCTGCCCAGGACGTTTCTCTATCGGTCGAAGTGGACGTCATCCGGACGTACAGATTCAGCTAAAGCGTTACCGGCTACCGTCCACGGCCATGGTGGACTTGGCCTGACGCAGCTTAGGCGGCGTACTTCGCACGGATCTGCTTCGTGGCTGGACCGAGCGAGGAGCACTGAGCAGTATACGGCAGACGCGTCTCTAAATTGCTCACTGCGGCGTCCGCTGCCACGAGCCGCTCTCTTCTCTGTGTGCGTTCGTGCATATGACGAGGCTATCGAGCTTGAACGCTGATAAGACACGGTTGCAGGGATGAGCCGTTTCATCATGCTACATAGCATAGCTATGCAGACTATAGATGTGAATGGGAGAACCAGTCGACGCAAGGTAAATGGTTTGGGTTGAACAATCGTACGCCGTGCTCGGTGTTTGGTTCTGGAATTGTTTCTCAGAGTACGACCATGCTCAAACTTTGCGAGCCGTAGCTTGATAACACGGCGAAGATCGTCCTCTGGAAGCACGTCGCGGACCGAAAGAGCGCTACACGGCAGACCCGGAGATGCACAGGACGTCTGTCTCGTAATACGAGCACCGAGCGTAGATGATTTACCCGGGTGTCGTCCATGCTTGTCGAGCAGCATCCGTGTTGTCCGTGGTGGACGCGTTGGACTCGTTACCGTATGCAGGCAAGACGGGGGATGCCGAGGGAGTGGACAGGAGGGCGTGAGCATCTGACCCCTCCGCACTGCCCATGTATGGACCCGCCTTTCCCTCGCCCCCTCCTTCGCGCGCCCGCTCGCCCACCCCGAGTGTGTCATCCCTCTCGAGAATCGATGGGCAGCAGGCCCATGGGTGCCCCAGCACCCCATCGGGCACGGCGACGGCGCGCGCGAGCAGCGCGAGGCATGCAGCGGCTACGCGATGCGTGCCCGATAGGGACATTCAGATGACACCGTCGTACGTTCATGTTCCGAGCGCCAGCGCGGGGGTGCCCTGCTATAAGATGCCCCTGCGTGCATGCGCGGTACGCCGTAGCCTGAGCTTGTCCTTGTCCCATCTGCCAGCGCCGTCCGAGTACTAGTGCTGCGAGCCGTCTGCGGAATGTCGATTCCACTGTATAAGACGTCAGAGGTCGACGTCCTCATCATCGGCGCGGGCCCCGCGGGCGTGATGTGCGCGAACGCGCTCGCTATGGCCGGCGTGGACGTCCGGATCATAGACCAGAGGTCGGTGCGCTACGATCGACGCCGCGGTAGCCTGATGTTGACGAGAAGCGTGCAGGCCGGCGAAGGTGGCGGCTGGCCAGGCGGACGGTATCCAGCCGCGTACAATTGAAGTGTTGCAGGTAGGGTAGTGTGTATAGATAGTATGGAATTCGCACTGATGCGTTTGTTGTCAGAGTTATGGTCTGGCAGAACGCCTACTGCGGGAAGGCAACCAGATGCATATGGCTGTTAGTGTAGCTATTGCGGAGGCCCATTGACGCTGCTGACAGTTTCATAGGCATTCTACAACCCAGGCCCCTCCGGAGGGATTGAGGTTCGCATCTCCCGGTCAGGTCCTAGTGTACACGCTCACACATGGGCATGTAGCGTACAAGTCGAGCGCCAGATGTTACAGCCCCGACAGCCAGATACCCGTTCGAGGTCAGTACCTCTCCTCCTCCCACGGGCCTGCCTCATGATTGCTTTGCCTACGTAGGTAACTCTGCATCAAGGAGCGATCGAAGCGATCTTCCTCGACTCCATGAAGGCGCACGGCGTGGAAGTCGAGCGCCCCATCGTCCCGACGTCCATCGAGCTCTCCACATCCGACGAGGAGCTCAAGGATCCGCACGCCCATCCTGTCAGGGTAGGCCCAGTTCTTTTCAGATTGTCTCATCTAGCGCGTCTGACGAGAGAGCGACGTGTTTGCTGTAGGTGATTTTGAAGCACCTCGATCCGCAGGGGGAACATGGCGACACGGAGATCGTACGCGCGAAGTTCGTAGTGGGCGCAGATGGTACAGCATCCCTGCGTCTCGCCATGTCCGACTCCTCTCGCTCACATCTACTATGTAGGCGCGCACTCATGGGTGCGCAAGTCCCTCGGCATCTCCATGGACGGCGAGCAAACAGGTAAACCCCCCCCCCCCCCCCCCCCCCCCCCCCCCCCTCCACTCGCTCATCCCCTCCCCAACTCACCCGATCGACAGACTACATCTGGGGCGTGGTCGACATGCGCCCGCGCACGGACTTCCCCGACATCCGCTGCAAGTGCGCCGTGCACTCGCGCAACGGCTCGTGCATGGTCATCCCGCGCGAGGGCGACCTCGTCCGGCTCTACATCCAGCTCGCCGGCCGCGACGTGCTCGACCCCGCCACCGGCCGCGTCGACAGGGCGAAGAGCGGGTGGGGCCCGGAGCGGCTGTTGGAGGTGGCGCGGAAATCGTTTGAGCCGTTTGAGATCGACGCGGAGGGGGGCGTTTTCGATTGGTGGACGATTTATATCAGTGAGTGCGCTGGGTGCGAGGCTGCGCTGGGGATGGGTTGTTGACGGGGGTTGGTAGTTGGGCAGCGCGTTGCGGCGAAGTTTTCGGTGAACGAGAGGGTGTTCATTGCGGGAGATGCGTGTCATACGCACTCTCCGAAAGCAGGTAGGTGCCGTTCTTCTTGAGTTAGGACAGTGTCTTACAAGAGGATTACAGGTCAAGGCATGAACGCGAGCATGAACGACACGCACAACCTCGGTAAAGCTCTTGACCTCAGCCCAAACCCGATCGTGATGTATCTGACGTGTTTCTCACTAGCATGGAAACTGACCCACGTCCTGCGCGGGTGGGCGGATATGTCGCTCCTGAAGACAGTATGCTCTTTCTCTCCCTATATGCACACGGAGCGTCGCTGATCGTTCTTGCAGTACGAGTTCGAGCGCCGGAAGTACGCGCAAGATTTGATCGACTTCGACAAGAAGTTCTCGAAGCTCTTCTCGGGCAAGCCCCGCACGGAGGAGAACCAGGACGGCGTCTCGCACGAGGAGTTCCTCGAGTGCGTCTTCGCCCATCCTCACACCCTTTCCCTTTATTCACCCCTCACCTTACCACCGCAGAGCCTTCCAGACCTTCGGCGCGTTCACGAGCGGGATCGGCGTGCACTACCAGCCCTCCGCGATCACGCACAACCAGCACCAGGCGCACGCCTCCAAGCTCATCGTCGGCGAGCGCATGGTGCCCCACGTCTTCATCCGCGCGGCCGACGCGCGCCCCTATGAGATTCAGGACCTCCTCCCCTCGGACACGCGCTTCAAGATACTGGTGTTCGTCGGGAACGTCGTGGACAAGGCGCAGGCGGAGCGTGTCAAGAAGCTGGCGGAGGAGATAGGTGCGGATGGGAGCTTCTATCGGAGGCTTGGAAGGGGCGACCCGGCGAAGGTGTTTGATGTGTTGTCGATCAGCTCCGCGAAGAAGCAGGATGTGAACTACACAGGTCGGTCCACCTCACACGCTCGTTGCCAGAACAGCGCACTGACAGACGGACCGTCGCAGACCTCCCCCCGCTGTTCAGGCAACACTGGTCGAAGTATGTCCTTGCCGCACTTCACTCTTTCCTCACGCTGATACGAACCCCTCGCAGAGTGCTCCTGGACGACGTCGACATGTACGCGCGCGTCGGCGGCGGGGGCTACGAGACATACGGCATCGACCCGCAGCACGGCGCCATCGTCGTCGTCCGCCCGGACGGCTACGTCGGCATCGTCGCGCCCCTGGACCGCTTGCAGGACGTCGACGCGTACTTCAACTCGTTCATGGTGGCTCAGTAGCGTTTGGTTTTTGCTCTTGACTGGTTGGAAGGAATGTACTGTTGTACTTATACCAATGCTGGAAATGTACGCTATGATCTGGGAACGGATTTCGCGACTGAACGCGCCCCTCTGCGCGTAGACAGAGCTGCTGCACTCGAGCGACGCAAGATGTGCAAACATGTAAACGACGATGCGATTATAGTCCTGATTAATGAGAGCGAGAGACGGGGGATGCGATCTACAAGACGTGACGGTAAAAGCACAGATGACAATACTACATGGACATGGCAAACGACGGTAGCGACGGCGACTCGGACGGGACATGCATTTCATGACAAGTGGAAACTACCGACGCCCTCCCGCATCGCGATCGACAACTTCTCCATCATGACCGCCTTGGAGGAGTACTCGGGCAGCTTGAGGTAGTTGACGCAGGTCATCACGCTGGGCAGGTAGTCGTCTGCGGTAAGCGGCGCCTCGTGCGGCTTGCGCACCACTGTCAGCGGCGGGTTCAGACCCTTGAAGCCTGCACTTCTCGTGAGCATACGATGTTTAATGATGTGAGGAACCACACATACCGCCAATAGGCAACTTCGGGCTGCCAGTGATGAACTGCAGGTAGCTGCGGCGCGTCGAGACATCGTACTCGGACATGATCTCGATGAGGTCCCGGATGGCGCGACTCTCCACGTTGAAGCCGTGGTCAGCTTTCAACGATTCGCTGAGAGCTACAGAAAACGGTAAGCGAACGGGAGTTGACTGCCAGCTTACACGAGCACGCACTTTCGACACTCCAATCCTCATCGGCATTCCCGAACAGCATGGCCAGCTCGTCCGAGGTGAATGCCTGGAGATCGCTGATCGGGAAAACCTTGGAGAACCCTTCGCGGAACGCTTGTGCCTGCGCTTGAGCTCCCTTTCCGATGATCGCGTCAATGACCTCCTGGATGTACTCGTCCACGTTATCCGCGGTCACAGGAATATCACGACCGCCGGGCTGCAAAGCATCATGAGGCGCTGCTGAGTACATCTATGGATGACCGTAACTCACCCGCAACTCGATGTCGTATCCCGGGACAGTAAAGTCTAGGCCGAGATCCTCGACATCAACGCCTTCCATATCCTCAATCGCAGCTAGCTTGCGCCGGAGCTATGATGAAGTGTCAGCTATCGCACTTTGCTGACGGATCGAGACTTGTCTACCTTCTCGTTCTGATTCTTCGCAGCTGCGGCAAGGTTCTGGATCTTCACCAAGGAAGCAGCAAGTTCGGGATCAACACGCTAGAGACCGCCGTCAGCAAGGATCGTTGCGTGGACGTAGATGCGAGATTTGTACCTTCAGCGTCTCCAACGTGAGAGGGACATCCTCGCCCAGGACGAGCTTCAAGAAGATCTTGTTGAACGAGAGGTCGATGATCCGCGAATCCAGCATGGCCTTGGCAACAAACTGCCCAATAACCCTGATGATATGCGTGCGTTTCCTGGAGTGGGGGATTGAGCCACGAGTGAAGAAAAGAGTCCAAATGTGACTTACTGGACGCCGTCCTTCGCAATGTCGTCTGGGCTAATGGGAGCGGGGAACAAACCAAGCGGATGGTGGACGTAGGGACTCGACATCGTTGGGTCGGCGTCACGCCAGACCTTCAAGTCCTTGCGTGCGAACTCCTTCGACACCAGCGAATAGAACTCAAGCGTAGGACCAAGGCCAGTACCGACTTCCTCGAAGTACTCCACCTCTAGTATCGACGATGACGAGCCATACAGCTCGAATACCTTCACCGCGGATTCGAGGATGTGCTTGCGGGAAATCCGGACCTTCTGGCGCTGCAAACGACCAAGGAAGCCTACACCATCATCGCGACGGGAGCTGTCTTGCCCGCGGCTCTGCTGGCTTTGCCACTTTAGAATGAGACGCGCGTACCCGAACGATGTCGACTGCAAGAAGTTATAGCGGGTGGCGAAGGGGAACAGGAAGGGGAAGTGTTGAGGGAGGTCGAGGGCCCAGTCGGGCAGGCAAGAGCTGTGGAAGCTTGAGACAACGCATCGCAACCACCGACAAAGGGACGGAACTTACCTCGCGACGATCATGGGCTCCTCCAACTGCCTCGTGAGCTTGGCAGTCAACTTGTTGTTGACGAATGCAGAGGGCGCGAGGATGCGTTTGGCAGTTGCAGGCGTAGCACGCTCGCTCTCCTGAGCATTGAGCTTATGCAGCACGCGCAACAGGCGCAGTATCTTCGCATGAGGAGCGTCTTCGGGTAGCGAAGACAGCGAAGGACTCGGCGAACGGCTCCGTACTCCGGTCTCGTCGGCGCGAGCTAGCGGAAAAGTGAAAACGGGTTGCGATGGAAAGACGGCTAGATACTTACCATCAGACGAAGGCAGCGGCCCAGGCACCTTCTTGAACTTGATACTGTAGATGCCCTGCCAGATCATGCTGGGCAAGAATGGAGACCCAGATGCCTTATGCTTGCGCATCTCATGTTGGTGGATGGCACCATAGACGGTGAGGTCCAGCGGGAGCTTGTGATCGTCCATTGAGAACTCTAGATGCCAGTCGCTAGGCTTGGCCTTGAGGGCGGCGGCGTATGACGTCTTCGGAGTCGATGTACGAGGTGTTGGTGTGCTCGATGGCAGTCCTCGCGCAGAGCCTGGTGTAGGTACATGGGTGCCATCCGGAGTTTGCGCTTCCACTTTCGACCCATCTGCCGGAATTTCAGCAAGCTGAATCAGAGAAGTTTTGAGCATCCTACCATCTCCCACGGACACATTGATGGTCTTCTCAGGTATTGAGCTGTCCGGATCCTCATCCTCGATGACCTGCTTACATCGTCAGTGGACATATTGACATTTGACAATCACCAATACATACCTCGGCATCCACATCGACTTCGTCATCAGTGAAGTCTGCAGCAAATTCGTCATCGTTGACGACAGTCTCGCTAGGGGCAGGCTCTGCTACAGAGGCAGACGCAAGCGACTCTCCTTCTCCAAGGTCAGTCCCCCTTGTTGATGCACTTTCCGCCGCAACGCCTCCAGCAGTACTACCCATGGGTTCTGACGATTCGCCAAGGCCATCTCCGGAGGAACTTGACGCAGCTTTCTGCTTTTCGCTCAGACGCAGGCTACGTCTCCTGTTGATGCCACTAGCGGAGGATGTCGCTGCCGCACCGGCTTCCGCCGCGGCAGATGCTCTTGCGAGAGCCTCGGGAAGACCGAAACGAGAGGACGGGGGCGTTAGTCCTGAAGCCGCCAACGCCGCCAACATTCCAGAGAGCCTGGAACTGCTCGAAAGCAGCCCGGCAACGCGAGGCCTGAGGTAGTCGTGCAACGCCTGAAAAGTGGCAATCGCATGGATAGAGACCACGATGTTGTTCAGATTCCGAGGTATATCGGAGTCTTCCGCCGCGACGAGTCGCAGCCGCAACTGCCGTGCGAGGAGGGAAGGCGAGCTTCGCTTAGAGTCTGTCACGCACCATCGTGAGTATGAATCCACGCATCCCGCTATTGCAGACACTCACCATCCGCACTCTGAGCGACGCTGATAACTTCGAAGGATTCCATCCTCGTAAGACTCTCCTGCAGCTTCTTCACGAAAACGGCCAAGGGTGTCTGACCACCAGCTCCTTTACTCTTCCGCGAGGTGAATGCTGTGAAAAACAGTTCTTGGCGGCGGTTCAGGGGTACTGGAAGCTGAAATTAGCATCAATTTGGTAGTGATGCACTGGCACCCACCGATCCGTTCTGCGTTTGCAAAGAACTGTAAAAGTCCGTCGATCACACCGCTTTGGAGGAGTTCGAAGCTCGAAACTGATGTATGCTGTGAGCCGAAGAGCACTGCGAGCTCCCCGAGAGCAGCCCCAAGATCCTTCTCGGACGCTCCGGGATCAGTGATGCGTTCAACCAGTTTCCGGAGCGTTGCGAAGAGATCGTCTGAGCCGACGGAGTCATCGGATGCGAGGTACTTGAAACGAATGACGCGAGCGCGGAGGGTGATGGCGTCGTCGGGCTCCATAGGGAGAGAGGAGAGCTTCTTGTACGGCATGGAGGAGATGACGGAGATGGACACCGGAACTGCGGCTGCGATTACACCGGTATCGGCAGGCGACGGAGCTTCTGAAAGGTCCTTGTCGGCACCCTTGTCCTTGGACTTCATCGACGTGACTGGGCGTGAGGCGAGGCTCTCAATCTCGTGGAACACCCCCTCGCGACGGAAGGCAGGCTTGTACTCGGCGGGAACCTTCGCCAGAAGCAACTCGACGAGCTGGAGGGCGCCAATGACCAGTGAGGGATGGTCCTTGGAGGACAGGATTGATGACGCGAAGCTGGCGATCGGGACGAACTAGGAAAGACTGTCAGGACGCGCTGGAATAGGGCAAAGATGCGACACATACCGTGAAGACTTGCTTCAGTTCGTCACCGTCCAGGAAACTTACGGCCTTCAACAATCCTGTCAAGGTCCTGACACGCACTGGCGTGATCACGCTGGCGGCATACACGTCCACCAGAATGGGAACCAAGAGGCGCAAGAACCGTCCGACAACCTCCGGCTTGGAGCGTAGAAGCTCCGTGCGATCAACGGCTGTCGACTCTTTCTCAAGGCGCGGGAGGGCATCCACTCCTTCATGGATGGACTGGGAATCGACGGGCATGGCTGTCGATGCCGGTGCTTGTTCCCCGGGAGCTACAGCTGTGGTCGGGCGGAGTTCAGAGCCAGAAGCCTCCGTCTGGGTCGCTGCGGCTGCAGCAGCTGCCGCCGCTTGACGTGCTGCCGCACGCTCGGCCTTCGCCTTCGCCTTGATCATCTTGTTCAGAGCTTTCTCTGTGTAGCCTTTGTGGTCGAAAACGCCATCTGGAGCAGGAGCTGACTGAGTAAGCGAGGAAACTATGACAAAAGAGGACTTACCCTTCGGCAAGGGCGGCATGAGCTCGGATACAAGGCTCAAGGCTTCCTCAATCTGATCCTTTGGACGGTGTGCCAGATTCTCCATGACAGTCATATCCGCCAAACCGCCACCGAGACCTTGTCCGCCCGCAGCATCACCTTGCTCTTCCATGCCATCCGATGCCGGCGGCAGAACACCAGTCAAGATTTGGTAGAGTGTGTCGACGATGCCCGCTTCGAGGAGCACCAGGGTGATCTTGGCGCTGACTCGAGCGCAGGTGGCAAGAGCGCGCAGGAGCAGGGTATACGTGCTAGCAGCGATCAAGGGTGAGCCACCAGCAGGCAGAAGAAGCATGTTGACAGCGCGAATGAGGTCAGCGTCGACGAGAGCCTCGAGGTTCTCCGGTGAGGATCGATAGTAAGAGTCGATGATGCGGATGACGCAGAGACACGCATATTCAACCAGCCGCTGGTCAGAGTAGCCTAGACAGTTGCGAATGATAGGCCACACAGAGCGAATCATGGGGAAGTGTTCGACTGAGACGTTGCGACAGCAGTTCGCTGCTGCTTGCAGGGCAGTCCGTTGAACAGCTATGGAGAAGAAGTCGAGGTAGTTCAGCAAGGCGGCGAGGCCACCTTCTCGTACGATGGAGCTAGGGAACTCTTCTGATATCTTCTCCAAAGTCTAGGATACAAATGAGTACACTGCATGATCACAGAGGAGAGGAAGCTTGGAGAACATACACTCAAGGTCTGTTCTGCCAAATCGATGTAGGAAATCTCGATCAACTTGCTGCAAAGAACGGGGATGGCGCCGTGATACACAACAGTATGCGCCACGCCCGGAAGAGCCTCCATCAAGTTGGCAAGGCACCTGCAAGCTAGGACTTGAGCTTCCAGATTCTCGTCCCCCTGATATGCGCCTCCGCCTGCGCTCATCGCCAACGCTGCTGCTAGAGCGGCATCTTCATCCTGCTCGCCCGCATCCTGGTTATCACCTTCGTCCTCGTCGTTCCCTGTACCCCCCAGGATTCGAACGAGCTCCCGTATGAAAGCCTCGACCTGGAACGACCCGGCAAGGGTGTCCTCAGTACTGATACTCAACAGTTCGCTCAGCTCCTGCAGCGTCACCAATCGCGTGGTCGGGTCTGCTGTAGGCTTGATGTTGTTGAGCATCGTCTTCAATCGGCCCGACATGCCAATCAGGTATGAGCCCAGTGGATGATAGTCGCCGAAGATGGCCATCGCGGAGGGTTCGTGGCCGAGGCCGCCTAGAGAACCTGCGGAGTCCCTCTCGACTTCATCGTGCTCGTCATCATCATCGCCGCCACCGCCATCGTCAGGGAGATCTTCGTGGTCATCGCCATCGTCATGCCTCTCATCGTGCGGCTCACCGTCGTCCCGGATGCACTCGGCGTCCACCATGTCCACGTCCTCGTCACCAGCACGAGAAGAGCTTGCTGCTGTCATATAGGCCTTGCTCTTGGCGGTGACTCTGCCCTTGCTGGACGATGCTCTGCAAGAGCGTGTATGTGTTAATGTGGCCGAGAGGCTCCTGTATGCGCACGAAACGTACCGTGTCTTTCTCGTCATATCCGATGCTGATTGGTTGTCTCCTCGCGGTCTGAGCGAGTAGGCACTTGTAGCACGCTTGAGTTTCTTCGGAACGGAGGCTGCCGCAGCGGAGTCGTCGTCTTCTGAGTGGTCTTCGGGCGCCGCGCGCTTCTTGCCTTTGCTATCCTTAGGAGGCTCGTTGATGGTAAGGGCGGAGGTCGCAGGGAACGTGGAACGCCGAGCTCTGCAATGCGAAAACGTGCTGAGTGCTTAGTACCGGGATGAATGTGACGAGAACGAGCGGACGTACCGCTTGCTAAGTCGGGAGTCGTCGACTACTTCTTTCCCTTTGCCTTTATGAGAAGTGCTGTCGCGGATACGCTTGCTTGAGGATGATGAGGATGCTTGCTGGCTGTCTGCAGAAGCGCGTTCCTTCTGTTTCTCCTTCTGCTTCGCGGCCTTGACTCTTGCGCTCGTGCGCAGGACCTTGGACTCGGAGGCGGTTGATTGAGATTGTTCTTCGGTGTGCGCGGGATGTGGGCTGCTGCTATTGGTCGCTGCTTGGGGTTGGGTAGAGTCCATTTAGAGCGTGCAGCCGGCCATCGATCCCCTGAAAGTAGGCTATCGAAGGGAGGTGAGTAGTGCAAGAGTGTGGTCGACGCTCAGAGCTCTGTTGCCACACGCCCTTGTCCGCGGACCCAAGTCTTTCCGTCGCCGCTCAAATTACTCAGCGGCGTCTCTCGGCACCCCAACCTTCCTGAGTAAGAGACTTGCTTGAATTTGCCACAGATGTCGGAGAATCTGACTGGGCAGCACACGAAATCACGGAATTGCAATTCGTTACAGCCGGGGGCATACGAGTCTGTCGAGGGGACGTGCGGAACGCGAGGACGGTGCTGCACCCGCAAGGCAGTACCTCCCCGGACACCGCGCCGCTTGATTGATCCCGCCACTTCCGTATCCGGGGTATAGTGCACTCACACTGCTCCCTGCCACCCCAGACTCCTTACCTGGTAACTGCTCTCCAGTCATATAATGCATGCAGCAATGGAGAGTGATGCAAAGGAGGATGCGGATACAATGAAGCACGAAGGTCCAGTGGCGCTACAGTACAAATTAAGTGTTACAAGCTCTATCCAGCACGGCTGTCCGCTTTCGTCGCCCTCAGCACCATGTTCTCCAGAGAGATCGCGCGGTACTCTCCACCATCCAGAGCCCAGACCGCGTCGTCGAGAATATACACCAGTATCCCACCCTTTCCGTCTGCGCTCTGCGAGACTCGGTACAACGGCATCCGTGAACGCTCGTCCGCACGACCAGTCGGTATGAAGAGCAGGTTGTGCGAGGCCGCGTAATCCTCGACGATGGAACGGAACGTGATTTCCTGGGTCCGCGTCGGACGAGGCTTCTCCTTCGGCTTCGCGGTGGGTGCAGCCACCGTTGGCGTGGACAGGCGATGGTCGGGACGGGGAAGACGCGTGGGCGCCTCGGGACCCAGCTCGATGGCTTTGTTCATCATCTGCAGGCCGCGCGTGAAACCTTGGGCCACACCCGGCATGTTCTGCACGTTCTCCGAGAAGGTGCCCTTCCAGAACGAGTACCATCGCGAGACCTCCTCGAAGCTGGGGTTGGGCTGGATGAGCCAGATGTGCAGCACGTCGAGCCACTTCGGGAAGAACTCGGTCTCGAGGATCTGTGAGAGGATGGAGGGGCGGAGGAGCTGTTCCCATAGCATGACATCCTGTAATGGTTGCATGTCTTGCTGTCGAGGGTTGACGCGGAAATCGTCCCGTAGCCTAGAGCCAAGCTTCGGAACGACGTATTTGAGCAGCATCGTATCCCAATCTCCGACGTCGAACACCTGTCAAACGCGTCAGAACAGCCGCCATTGAAGATGGGCCTATAGTCACTTACTTCTCTCCAGGCACCCAGGTCTTCTGGAATCGCTTCGGAGACGGTCCAAGCTCGGAGGACACTCTTGACCTTCCGTCTCGCATCGCCCAGGACATCTTCGAGGCGAAGGCCTATATGCGGCAACCAAGGGAACACGAGCTTCTGAAGGGACACTTTGCTCTTCCGCGGGCTCCAATCTCCTACAGCTTTGTGAACCTTCGGCAAGACGAGTTGGTCGAAGAAGTTGTCGCGGATGAACGGTGGGAGGAAAGGTGCCCAGGCCTCGTATAAGCGAACAGCCGGGAGCGGATCTTCGGGGGCCCAGTCATTATTGAGTGTCGAGCGGACGCGGGGAAGCCATGTGTTCCACAGGAGAGACTCATACGGTGTCATCAGCTGCTCTCTGCAAGGAGTCGTCAGCCTTATTGTACCCGACGGATGGCGGAGGAGTACTCACTGGACTGCGGCAGACGAAACAACCGTGCTGCTGCCGTACACCTGCACCTGGTTCGCCGGTTTCTCTTCGGAAGCGGCCATTTTGAGGGCGCGGCGCCATGTGCGGAAATTGGCAGTGAAAGCTGTGGGATCCTCAAGCGGTTGCCATGAGGCTAGCATCCTGCGTACCTGCATCGGATGGTCAGTATGACTCTGTAGCCTCGCACAGAGGTTTACGTACCACTGGTGCAATTGCTGCTACCACGACCTCGTCCAGCCGGTAGCGGTCAAATTCCTTCGCGTATTGACCTAGGAGCTTGTCAAAGCTGGCTGTGAAGGGGTCGAGAGATGCTTCGTAGGTAGATGCTGCCTCTCTGGACTGGGTATTTATCTCGTCCACGACAATGTTGACTCGCTGCAGGCGAGCGATGACTGTATGAAGGTCAGTGCTGATAAGGTGACTCATTCTGCAGGAACACTTACGCTCTGCCTCCTCGTCAACTTGTCTCCGTAACCTCTCGTCCTCGGCACGTATCCATCTCTTGCGTTCCTCGAGAGCACGGGCTTCGCGAGCGAGGCCGTCGAGGTCCGTCCGACATGACTCAGTGATGAGACGCAGGTTGTGTCGGATTTCCGGGAGCCGCATGGGGTCCGTTGTCGGGGTCCAGGACGCCATTGAGACGTCGGCCAACGAGGAGACCTCTCTGAGCTGCCAACAGCATCAGCAGTAGCTCTGAAAGTATGGCTGCATGACGACTCACTGTTGCACCCGTGGCATCGATGATTTGTCCGAGACCTGCTTGAGGAGCTTCTTGGCCAGCTTCAGCTATGATCTCCTCGTAGGTCTTGTGCTCGACCTTGGTCTTTGCTCGCTTAGGCTTCTTCCACGCGTCAGTCTTCTCTGCGTGTGCCTTAGCGGCCTTGCGTGCTTTCCGTGCTGTAGCCTTCGAGTCTTCCTCGTCGTCACTGACGATTTCGCCCCGCCGCCGCGCCTCGGCCTTGGACTGCTCGGTTTTCTCTTTGAAGCCCTTAAAGGCGAGACCCATACCTTTCGGACGTAGCTTGCTCTCTACCGGAGTCACGATACCTTCGCCCGTAGCACCGAGACCCGAGCCCGCTTGCCAGCCCATCTTCTCGAGCATCCGTGCGCCGAACGTACTCGAGATCTTGCCGAAGTGCTGACGCTCGGCGGCAGTGAGCGGCGTAGCGGAGCGCGAGGTACCCGTGCTGGTGTCCGCTTTGCGCAGAAAGGCCCTCTGCGGACGTGGGGCACCGAAGGCCGTCGGGAAGTCTTCTGCGATGGCGGGGGCGGGGGATGGCGATGGGGAGGACTCGGGGGCGACTGGCTTTGAGGATCCGATGCCTCCTCGTTGGAAAGATGTCGGCGCGGACGCGCTACCTATCCCGGCCTTGGACGAGCCTATCCCTCCCTTGTTCGAGCCGATACCTCCCTTGCCCGCTCCCAGCCCAAGTCCGCCGAAGCGCGGCCGGCTGTCCTCTTCTTCATCCTCTTCCTCGCGTATTCGCGGCGAGGCGGGCTTTGATGGTTCTGCGTCTGAGGAATCAGAAGCATCGTCCCCGCCCTCGTCTGCGCTTGCGCGATCGCCAGCAGACGCATCCTGCTCCTCCATGGGCACATCCTCCTCGAGGGTGACCTTCGTGCCTCCAGAGACGAACGCAGGTGCCTTCGTCCGATTCTTTCCGCGTGGCCTCTCCGGCGTGTCGTCCTCGTCGTCGCTTCCAAAGACTCCATAGATGGCGTCCTCCTTCCCGTTCTTGCGTCGCCGCTTCCTCTTGTACGGGTTCTCGAATAGCTCGCGCTCGGCGCGTGCATCTGGATCATTGTCGTCGAAGTCTATGGTGTCATCAACGTCCGATACAGGGGAAGAGTCGTCGTCGTCTTCGAGCAGCTGGCGTTTCCGCCGCGCCATGAAGAAGGAGTGTAAAGTGAGGAGGTGTAAGTGAGTCGTCAACACCGTAACCGGTCTGATTCAAGACGTGAAGTCACCGCGCACCTTGGCCTTTGGGCTGCGCGAGCGTGATTGGTCAGCAGACGCCACCACGCTTCGGTCATGTGATAGCCGCCCGTAGAAGTTGAACTTGTGCTGGATGGGCGGCTACTACGTTGCCCGTCTCTCTTTCTTTGAGCTTTCTGTCACTAGTGTCTGGTCGTTGGGTGCATCCGACACACAAGAGCTGTATGGCTACGTCTGCTTTCCGGGTGGGATATCCCATTCTGGCGCAGGCAACTCGTGTAAGGGTGTTCCCCCCCCCCCCCCCAACCTTGGGTGCATCTGACATGCGGGAGCCGTATGGCTAGGTCTGCCCCGCTTGGGGTATCCCATACCGGCGCAGGCCACTCGCGTGAGGGTGGATTTCCCCTAGTACGCTACGGGACGGCCATATGGCCATGAGCTATTCTTCGTTTGGGATATCCCATGTCGGAGCAGCTCGACCCAATGCACATTCCGACGTCTCAGGCCCACGAGCCACGGCGCTCTTTCTGCGCATCATAGGGAGTGGGCGTTGTGTACTCAGTTGTGAGTGGTCCAGTACGTGAGTAGTCTTTTTGTGTGTCATGTCGTGCCGATGGTTGCTGCCACACGAGGCCTGCCATTTCCTCATGACGCCGTCCCTCTCCATGGCGCATCACGTTGAACCGACGCTGCCTCCAATCGCGGCGGAGTTGCTGCCATGGACGCCGCAGAAAATGAATGGTATCATAGAATCGAAATAGACAGGAGATGGCAATGACGCGACGCAGGTGGCTGCGAACGATATTGAGTACTGAACTTTGTATCTCGCAAGCCTTTGCCAGGCCGTCGAGACTAAACGTGAACGTGCGTTGTCGCTCTGAGAGTTGACGACGCAAAGGGGGTTGCGGGAGTGGTAGTATGCGAGAAAGGTAGCAAAAAGGGTTGCAAAGAGCAGGGACGAAGTGGCCGTAAACGCGGTGCTCGTAATAGGCACACGCGCGTTGTCGCTCCCAGTGTCGACCGACCTCGACCAACCACTGCATGACAGGGCAGATCGAGGGCGACATTCGGGAGGCGCGAGGACGAAACGGTCGACTCTGAAGACCCTCCTAGAGATGTTACCATACCTCACTCCTGAGGTTTCTCCGCGTCATCCGCCTCCTGTTCCTGCATCCTTGCCTCTTCCGGGTTGATTGCCCAGTTCTCGTCCCTCTGCGTGTGCAACGGCAACCCTCGCATGAGCAGACTGACCAGCAGACCGACACCGGCGATGGCAATGAGGATTCTCCAGACCAGAGCCAGCGACTCTGCGAATGCCTTCCGGCTGAGATCCTTCTCCGGCTGCCGCATTGTGGGAATGAGCGGGATCACAGCATATGCGACGTTACCTATCCCGGGAATGGAGTCTTTGACGGCAGCTGGAAGGCGGCGGCTGAGCTCGTTCTGCAGCAGAGCGCCACCAATCGTTACGCCCCAGATCTGTGTAACGAGGAGACATTAGCGAGGCCAGCGCGAGGTGCGATGAAGGGAGACCCGCCTGCGCAAAAGTGCGGACGAACACGAAGAAGGAAAGAGCGAAGGCGGTTGAGCTGATCGGGAGTGGTGCGAGCACAGGAAAGTATGTCGCAGAGTATATTATGCCGATCCCGACTCCAGAGACGACTTGAAAGCCAATGGACGCCGCCCTATCGGTGTCCTCCGTGATCATGCTCATCAACCCGACTCCGAGTATGACGAGGCACCAGCCCATCCAGAGCTGCACACGATACGCCTTAGTCTTCCCGATGCTGATTCCGGTGATGATGGACATAGGTCCCGTCGAGAAGCAGAGGCCAAATAGATCGATACCCGAGGCCGTCGGTGAGGCGTCTTTGCACGCCTGGTAATAGACCGGCAGATAGTCTATGATTCAGACACCGTTCAGATCGGTTCATGGCGTTGGATGACCAGGAGATGACCCACAGAGAAGCGTGATATTGATGAAGGCGCCGAGAGATATCTGCAAATAGCTGTATGCAGAGAATTCGTAGCGTTAGATGGAGATCAGTACGCGTACCGTGGCGATCAAGAAGACTCACCCGCTCAGGCTTGTGCGGTTCGAAAGCAGATGAGATGGAACCTGCGATACCGACATTGTCAGCTTGAGCGTGCACTGCGACCTATCAGTGTGGCATGACCCACGACAGGGAATGCACAGAAGCGCCATTCGTACAGCGCCCAAATGCCGAAGCCTAGCGCAGCGACGCACAACGGGACAATAACTCTTGGTGACTGCCACGGGAACTGAACACCACCCCACGTCAAGGCGATTGCGCAGGAGCAGGATGCACCTATCACAAGGATATTCCCTCTGCGAAGGCGTGCATGAGCTACCGAGCCCCTTACAGGAGCGTGCCAGCGTGGAACGATCTATGACTTACATGCAATCCAAGCGTTCGAAGGCTTCTCGGAAAGTCTTTTGAGACAGCGAACCCCTAGGTGAACGCAGGATGAGGAGCAGTACGCCAGCTATGACACCACCTGCAGGGACGTTGAGGTCTTGTCGAGTCAAGCTATGAGTATGCTCTCCCGTAGTATCAGATGAAAGCAGACTCACAAAAGATCCAGCGCCATCGGGTATGATGAGCGAGCGCACCTCCGACAATTGGCCCGACGCCTCCGCCAAGGGCCCACATGCTGTAGACGGCAATGGTCCAGGACAGTCAGCGGCGTCGTCTTCCGCCACCGAGCCGCGGCATGTACAACACGATTTACTCACAGACCGAAAAGTCCGTTGTAAGCACCCCGTTCCTGCAAGGTTACGAGGTCCGAAAGGATTATCTGCGATAGGGTGAGAATACCGCCTGATCCTGCACCGTGCACCACTGGCAGAGGCGTGCGCAGTAGGAAATGAGTGGCAAATCCACTTTTTGCGAATGTCCCGCAAGGCTCACCTCTCCCGGCGATGAGCATGTTCATACTTTGAGCAGCTCCGGACAGAGCAGAACCCAAGATGAACACTGCCAAGGAGCCTAGGATGACCGCTCGGCGACCGAATGCCTGATATCAGATGCGAGGAAAAGGAGCCCGATGGAGTTAAAAGCCAGCCTTGGCGGGCATGAAGCACTTTGGTAACGCACCTCCGCAAGGCCCCCACTCAGGGGAAGCAGGGCGGTACTTGCGAGGGCATAGGCACTGGCGACCCATACAAACTGCCCCGACCGAAGATCACTGACGATGGTCGGCAGTGCCGTGGACACTGCGTACTATAAATGAGAACGTGGCTTGTCAATATATAGCGAATGCAAAGAACACGCGGTCAGGGCTCCAGAGCAGCAGTGAAGCTTCCGACATACCGCTTCAAGGACGCTGAAAAACGTCCCAGAGAGGAGGGATAGCAGTATAATCCAGAAGCGCACGCCTTTGCGAGCTGGCTGGGTGGTGGTACAAGACTGAGAGGCTGGGGCTGAAGTCGAGGTATCCTGTAATGTTGGAGTCACCGGTGAGGTAGACATGATGTGCGCGCAGCAAAGTCTTGGAGGGATTACAGTGAATGATCAAGAGAAACGGGCAGTCCGACCGGGCGACTCGGAGTACAGCCTGGGCGGGAAATGCTCCCAGTCTCGACTACTTACATAGTTCGCGATTCGGTCCGTGATGCTGCGAGATGCAGAGCCCACGAGCGCGAGAACGTAGAACACAGTGTGTGCCGCAAGGTCGGAGGGAAGAACGAGCCGGTGAGAGTCATCACAGAAGCCGAAGAATGTGCGCCCAGAGTGTTGAAGTTACGTGCGCGAACATGTCAGAAGCCTGCAGCTCGCCATGAATGGAGTGAATGATTGGGACTTCTGGCTTCGCGGCGGAGATCGTCCCGTATATCGTGAAGACACTCAATAGCCTAGCGGCCATAGGGGCAAGATGCGAGTGGAATGGTGCAGACTGCCGCAGCACTGAGCGCTTAGCACTCGCGGCAGGTTGGCTCTCTCCGATGAGGCAAACAACTACTGATCAGGGCTGTCACTGAGCGCTGATCAGTTCAGTTACTTCTCACTGACCTCTCCGCACCAGTACCTACGGCGTTGGCAGGTACGGGCGCAGCGATGGTCTCGCAGCCACCCGCTGTCAGCAATCGCTCACCGAGGCCATGGGCGACGCGCGACGTCACTTGGATTCCCGGTGGCATCCCCGCCCGCGCGTGCCGCGGTGTCGTCCAACTGCCAGCGCGGTAAGGTATCTGTCTAGCTCTTCACTTCGGCTTTCTTCGTCTCTGACTTTGTCGGCCCCCTATACCCATTGGACTCTCTATGAAACCTGCTGAAGGTGCCAGTACCACATGCTCAGAGCATGGTGCCCGCGAGGACCGCGTTCGCGGCGTCCTCGTCTCTCCTCCTTGGGAGTTTCGTGCCACTGCCGCCACTCGGCTAGCGTTGCCAACCTCCCTGCTACATGTATCACTCTGACTGTCGTTGTGAGCTCCTCAAACAGGGCTGCAGCGACTGCCAGCGATCCGCTTTCAGGTCTCATCCCGCCTCGCCCTGAGGCTTGCTGTGACGAGTCCGATCTGGGCTCGTGCGCGGTCATGCACCGCCGGGCCTGCGCACATATGCGTCCTATCCCATCCTCGCCAATCACTTCACACCTACCGCGCACGTCGACTTCCTGTAGCTCCACTCGATGGCCGCCCCTCCAAGCTCGCCCTGTCAAAAGCCCTTTGTCGCCCTCCTCTGCTTCTGCCGCGTTACCAATTACTGCGACCCGCGCTGGACCGTCTCTTCCACTCAGCGTAACTACTGGCCAAGCTATGGCCAGACCTGTCTGTACAGCGCTTCTAGGACATCACTCGCCACACTATCGAACTCGGAACACCGAGAACTCATACGATCGGCGTCTTCTTTCCTCTGGAAAAAGATGCTGAAGCCGTCTTCGCAGACAAACAAGTTCGGAATGGGTGCCTAAGGACTGGGAAGAGGTTGAGGTGCGGTTGCGGGCGCCGGCACGGCTTGAGCGGATATGGGGGACGAGCGACGCGATGGCGAGCTCGTCGCAGCTGAACGTCGCCCCCCTCGGCAGCGGAGTGGCTTCGGGAAGCAAAGAGAAGGGGCGGCGACCATTCGAGGAGGCGCTGCGACATGGCTACGTCCTTCGTCGGTGCGTATCGTGAGATCGTCGTTCCAAGGCAATTGCATGCGGCTCCCACCCATCCACAAACATGAAGCAAAAATATATATGCTTGTAAGTTGCAGTGTGGTACGCACGAGCAGGTTCGGCTGCGATCGGCGGTGCGCAGCCATCTTCTCAAGTAGAGATCACTCGCGGTTGACAGCAGTGACCATGTCAGACACGCAGCGAGTCTATGAGGCATACATCAGTCGTACCCGTAACACAAGTGATCGGTAGGCGAGATGAGACCAGTGGGACGGTGATCAAAATGACAGTCCGCGCGTAGGTGATAGTAGAGGGTGCTCTATGACTGCGAAGCCGGGATGTGATACACAGACATCAGACACCCAAGAATGTGTCGGATGCTCCTGAGGCAACGGTGGACGGATGGGCAAATGCAATCTGGCGAGCAATGTGGTCAGAACTCATATGTCTATTTATTGGCCATATCACCACACCCACCTTGCTCGAGACAGCATCGAGCCCACAGCGTGAACTCTCGTGGGGTGCATTGCCGGCTGTATCTGCTCCGGCGCGGAGGTCAGCGAGTGCGAAGGTGGTTCCCGAAGGCAGAGTGGCAGCTGTAGAGACAATGGACATCTTGTATAGAGCCTCGCGGGCATTGAGCCTGCGGGCGATGAGTCAGTTGTATGACATGCGTTGCGTAGTATCAGAAACTTGCATCGCGAGGAGAGAGTTCGCATATACTAGACATCGAGTCAGCGAGCTTGCATCACTAGGGACATGGCAGGTAAAAAGTGGAGATGCGCACGGTTAGGAAGTAGGTCGTATATCGCCAGATACACCAGGCTATCGGGCATTGTTACGAACTGCGTGAGAAAATGCAGTGAAGGCTATTCAGTACGAGGACTTCTTCGTCAGAGTGCAAACGCACACAAGTGAGAATCACTATGTCGATAATGCTGCGGAGAGGTCAGCATGACGGTGACGGCTATCTTTCGACAGTACCACCAAGTCGCCCTACCTGGTTAAGGCTCCAGTCATGACCGAATAGGCTATGATCCTATTGACCAACGTGTCCGTGCTGCGTCGTTATGTTAGTACTCCTTGAGCCTGGATGCTATCCGCCGGCAATCCATACCCTCTTATCCCTGTGCGCCGAGTGTACAAGAGATAGCACAGAGAAAGAGCGATCAAGATATCGTCCGCCGCGGCAACAGCAAGGGAGCCAGTGTAGTATGCCTGGTTTTGATATCAGCCCTCGTCTCACCTTGCTCAAGAGTCGACGCCAACGCCTACCGTAATCTTGTGGAATTGCGAGAACTCCGGGAAGACAAAGCTGGTGGTCATCAACAGTCAGCTTCCATTGGTTGGGCGGTATCATCCCATAAGCTGTATGAGCGACATACGTCAGAGCCATTACAGCTACCATGTCACCGTACTATCAGTGAAGGACTCATTGCATCACGATGTCTGGGTCCTACCTAACTCGAGACCGAAGTGGGCGAAAGCGAGGATGGTCTGTACAGTTGAGGTGATTTCAGCGAAAGGGCCGGACAGAGAAACGAACTGGTCCATCAAGCTCGGAGTTGACTCACCACAATTCCAACGAGCAGTAGATTCCTCCCGCTCACTGCAGCCTACTGTGAATTTGGTTAATCCAGCGGAGATGCATTGGCATACTTACATATCCACAGGCGACGGATGTAGAACCTACGTCAGAAGGTGAGACTGGCTAGAGATTCCAAATGAGTGCGCAGGAAACTTCGTCCACTCACAGATGAACTGAAAAGACGATCAGTCCCTGAAGTGGGGATCTACTTAGTTCATGAGATTGCAAGCGTCGGGTTGAACATACAGTGACTGCCGTGGTCGTCTGTGGAGTGCATTCACCATGAGTAAATACCCGAATAGGCGGCCGCACTCAAGATGACTTACATCGTCCGCTCTGAGCATCACAAAGTGAACCAGTAAGGTGAGTAATCTCTGAGCGGGAAGGTAGTAATTTGTCCTGCTCACATATCAGTCACGGAAATCTCCCTGTAATTACCGAAGTCAATGATGGTGCATCGGTAGAGGAAGCGGGCGACGAGAAACGTGTGGATCGTTTCAAGCACCCTGCAAGAGTACATCAGAGATGGCATGCACTATGTGTATGAGAGCCCCAGTCTGGACTCAATATACGATCGACGTACCAGATGAAGGATACCTGAACAGTGGCGGATCAGCACAAAGACATGGGCGCCTTCAGACAACTCGGACGACACTGAGATGAACCCACATAGACCTTGATCCACCACGAGTCCACTCGCCAGCTGAGCTGGTAATAGTTAAACATCTGAAACGTAGTCAAGCCATATAACCTGATGTTTGACACCCTCCGCTCAGCGCATGGGTCTACAGGGGTGAGCGAAACAACTCACCCAGCATTGACGAGACATCCGATCAGTGTTGCTCCCAGCGTTGGCCTCAAGTCGACTGTTACGGCCTCAGACATGGCAAGAGCGAGTTTGGCCTGTCGGGCAGCAGGGATAGCGTGTGCAAATTGAATGGAGGGTGAGTAATTAACCCGGGCTTGTGCCAAGTTGCTCAAAAGTACAACTCTGCGACGTGCACTAAATGCACTTTTCAGGCTGATGATCATAAACTTCGCAGGGCCCACTGGGGCCTCGGAACAACTGTGTTATAATTAGCAGCTTGAGCACGATCATACCAGTAGCATGAGCGCTGCTTCGCGAAGCCAGGTTGGACACGGATAAACGACGGAGGCATTAGTCCAGCATTCCAGTGAACGGTGTCTGTATCGTAGATCAGCATCTCAAGCAGGAAGGGACCGGCACACATGCATGACCACCGTGTTGAAGGCCGCGCTCCGCTGCTTGTACCGGCCGCTCGTCCATGATCTTGGGCGCGTGTGGGCTGTGGGAGTTTCCCACTGTGAGCGTTGTGGGTCCAGGAAGAAGGAGACGAACGCACATGCTCATCAACGATATCGGAAGGCCTGACCCGTGGGGTCATTTGTCGTAGTGTTCCAGCGGGTACGACTCCGCAGGATTCCGCCGACTGTGCATGCAGCGGAATCATTAATCTGAAGTAATGTAAGTTATAGTTTGATATTCGATAGCTCAAAATGCTGACTTGCCGCCGACACTGCGGCAGTTCCGGGGTCAGGCGTGAAGAACTCTTCGTAAGGGTACAGCACTCTCATGCGTGACTGTACACTGACAGACTGAGGGCTTCTATCCACCCACGGGCATCGCGCGGAGCACATGCTTATACGAGATACTCAACTTGTATGCGTAAGTCGGAAGCCCGTGTCATGGCGCGCATCGAGCTACGGCAACAAATCATCTACGTTGCCTGAAATCACTGACGAAGGGGAGATGACAGATTGAGAGCTAACAATAGAGAGCTGACAGTTGAGCGGTGAGCTACGATGTGAGGAACCGCGATGAGGAAGTATCAAGAACACGTCACGATGACGTTCTCCTGTAGAGCAGTCAGCTCACTGTCTGCCAGCACTAAGGCGAGAGAGAACTTACCGGGCGGGTGAACGTCCAGCAGTTCAGGTTCGTATATGCACGAGCGAAGCCGACCTCGGAGTAGACGAACATGTACTCCCACCTGCGTTTGAACGCTCGAAGTTCGGCGTCACTGCGCAGTTCCGGATGCTTCAGACGCAGTTCTTCCACAGCGGGGCCTGCGAAGTTCGCCTCAAGGCGCCTAAAGCCAAGACAACGAGGTCAGAGAACGATTGCCTTGCGTAAGGAGATTAATAACTGGCCTGTGCCACTCACGCAGTGTGCGCGGGTAGTCTGTCATTCGTCAGGATGAGGGAGTGGGTAAATCATAGCGCAGCATAGCGATGATACGTACGAATGCCGTGGTCCTCCAGCTCATACAGAACGAACTTTCCAGGTATGGTCCTTTGTAGGGCATTTGGCAAAGAGAGTGGACTAGGAAGATGACAGTTCGGCCAATGGTAATGGCGAGAAAAGTCGTCTGCCCTGCAAGGGATTCAGCACGTGACATATGCCAGCTGCCAAGGGAACGTACTGGTATTCACTCCATCGATGTTCAGGTCGGCTGGTTGCGGTGATCACAATAGTGGCACGATCTGTCTTTAACGCCCAGTCAAGCGTACGGAAGAAGGTGTGGAGGTGGCGAGGACCAACGGCCTGCCGATGGAATACTCAGTGTACAGCGACACCTTCAGCAGAGCGAGAGCGGAAATTGCTGCTAACCTCGATCATTTCACATGCGACCACCGCATCGAATGCGTGCTCGAAGTCCCGAGGAAGCTCCCGATAGTCGCAGAGATGCACACGCACCCTATCCGCTAGGCCGGCAGCAGCGGCACGCTGCTGTGTCATGCTCATCTGTTCAGCAGAGAGAGTGACGGTATCGACCGTACATCCAAGCTCCGCTGCCTGTCAACGCATTAGAACGTGTCAGCCCATGGTAGGAGAAGGCACATTACTCCGACAGCCATGGCACCCCAGCCAGAGCCTATCTCTAGCAGCCTATCGCCGGGGCGGACACGAGCTTTCTTGAGGATCGTACGGATCTTCCGCTGTTGGGCGGCCTCTAGATCTCCAGTTCGAGGGCCGCGGTCGAGGTCCCCACGTACGCCACCTTCGGCCTCACTCCAGATAGCGCAGGAATACATCATTTCCTCGCTCAGGAAGCACTAAAGCAATTCTGATGTCAGGCGACAGCAGTCATGATACTAATCAGGAAAATGTACCTGGTAAAACGCATTTGATATGTCGTATGCAACCTCCTGAGGATTTCGAAGTCAGTAGAGCATTCCTTCAGACGAGACTATGGGATTACCGACCACATTCCACTTAGCCATATACAAACTCTGACGGCCGAGGGCGTTGATTGCAAGAGCCGAGTATCGAGCGAAGAGAGTGTTGATGACATTGGTGAGCCCCGACAGCGTCTCCCGGTTATCCAACCAGAGCTAGAGATGCGGTTCATCAGCGAGAGGAGAAGTCCGGAGACGAAACACCTCACATTGAGCAAGCCTTTCAGGTCCGATACGGTGAAATCGCCCTGCATGAAGGCCTCGGAGACTGCATGCCGCGATCAGGACGGCTGTGGTCGGACAGGAGTTCACGCACTCACCACCCAGGTCATGCGATATGAGAATCCTCGACCAAAGCGACGCGTTGTGGACCCATAGAGTCACAACTGAAGGGGGAGCAGACTTGTCGTCTCCCTCGCCAAACACATGTTGCGCCCCGTCTTCGTCTACGATCGCGAGACGGCCCTTGGTAATGCCACTCTTCATGGCATTGAAGACGTACGAACGACCTAATCAATCAAATAATGAATGAGCTTTCCGACAACCAAGGATTACGCCGACATACTATACGCGTTCAATAGAGTGTACAGACTATCCGGCAGAATGCCGGCGGAGACCACCGCTGAGCGTAGAGTACGAGGGGGGAGGCGACTAGCTGCAGGGGCCATAGCGTGAAGTCGGGTTCGGTTGCGCTGCCGATGAGGCCACGGAATTCTTCAGCTACTAGCTACTACCCAAACGTCCGCGAGCTTTATAGGCGCGAGCGGCTTCGTCTCTTGACATTCTGATGTGAAAAGATTTCACCGCCGTGCAGATATTGCTGGCGAGCTATCAGTGCGAACGTGAACACACAATCCCGCAGACCCGGTTCCGGCGCACGAACAGGAGAGACGCGGGTCCTGGTGACCTGTTAGGATATCCGCTTGTGGGCGTCGATATGTTCCACAGATAGATCTCGCAACTGAGCCAACAGTACGTACGAAGTGCCGCAGGAGAAGAGGCGAGCCTCAACTGACTTTTCGAGGACAGGACAGAAAGGCGGCTCGGCCGCAGCCTCAGCTGCGCGGTGCGGTGTGGGGTCCATGGTGTGATGCTGTGACAATGTGATCTGTGACAACTACTTGGGGGACGCGGCGTGACTGGGTGGCCGTGAGCCCAGTCTCCGCCTGCAGCTAATTGGTCTACCGAGTCAGTGGGGCCGAATCTCTCGATGGCTTTCTACCTTACTCTCCGGAACGTATGTGGTCCTTTCGTGATGAAGTGAAATACAAGCTGCGGCCTCCGTGAAGGGACATGCCTCTTCTTCTCCACACAGTTGAACGTCGGAGCGCACGCTGCATCCCGCCGGAGCCTTGCAAGTGATACACGGCTGTCATACATCAAGAGAGGGCTCATGGTATGCTTCATCCCTTCTCTCGCAAGCGTGAGGTAAGGATCGGTTCGGTTCCTAGTCCACGACTAGAAAGCCTCATGGGGTATGTCGCGCCCATCTTCCTGATGACTCTCACACTTCAATTGTACCCAGAATATCAGATCTTGAGAAGAAGTCGCTCTGTGGGATCGTGCCAGACGGAGGTTTTGCACCGGACTACCCAGCGCAGGGAACAGGGAGCTCGTGCTTGTTCTGTCCCTTTGATGGTTCCCAATTCAACATGGCTACATTCCCGCGGCCAATGACGCCCACGGTGCGCCCATCCTCGCTTCTTCCCTCCGACCCCTCTACTAACGTCTTGCCCCCATCTGCTTGGTGAAAGCGCAGAACAAGCTGAACATGGCACTGGAGTCCATTCCTGCGCTCACTCCACTGACCGCTGCTGTGCTGATGATTCTACTCCTGCTGCCATGCCTTCGTAGCCTTCGACTGGGTACTCGCACTCCGCCCGGGCCCGCCGCAAAGCCCCTCATTGGAAATTTGACAGACGTGCCCTCCGGCGGACACGAGTGGATCGGTTATGTCGAGTTAGGTCGCAAGTACGGTACGTATAATGAAGTGTATGCCTGCTTTTTGTCCTCACTAATCCCCCTACAGCTAGCGATGTCATCTACTTCACAGTCCTCGGCACACCTTTACTGGTTATCAACTCCTTCGACGCCGCCCGCGAGCTTCTTGAAAGAAAGGGTGCCTTGTACTCTGATCGGCCGCGTCTCGTGATGATCAAGGAACTGTAGGTGGCCTCTGTGAGCCTCCCTCTGCCTTGATACTGAACTCGCCTTCGCCCGCGGATAGCATGGATTGGGACTGGAACTTGATTCTCATGTCATACGGCAAACTTTTCTCTGCGTATCGACGGATCGTTCAACAGGAGTTCCAACCGGGCGTTGTCACTCGTCTCCACCACTCCGTCATGGCACGAGAGGTGGTAGCGCTGCTGGAACGATTGCTCACTACCCCTGATGATCTGGTCGAGCACCTGAAGCAGTGAGTATGCCTGAGTCCCGTCATTCGCCTGTAGGGGACGTTCCGCTGATGTATGTATTTGCGAGCAGAATGGCAGGCGCGATCATCATGATGGTCACGTACGGCCACCAAGTGACATCCGTTAATGACCAGTATGTGGTTATAGCCGAGGCGGTTCGGGAGCACGCCGATGCACGGCCAGGAGTCGAACTTGTGGACGTGTTGCCCATTCGTAAATCCTGCCCACCCGGAGTTCCGACGGCAAGCCGACTGACAATGTTCATTTCTAGTGAAATATCTTCCAGCATGGTTCCCAGGCGCATCCTTCCAACGGGAAGCGGCCATCGCTCGGGACTTGTCCCTGCAGATGCGCACCGCTCCGTTCGACATGGTCAAGAGTCGTCTGGTGAGGGCGCGTACTATTGTGTGTTTCCGACGCTCATGTAAGATCAGGCCGAAGGAAACGCCATGCCTTGCATGGCTACTCGCCTCTTGTCTGAAGACATCCCCGTCGAAGGCGTCAGCCACGAAGAGTTTGTGAAGAATTGTTGTGGTGTCGTCTACAGTGGTGTGTTGATCTCGCGCAGACTTGGTTTTCGCTCGCTGATTCGTTACAGCTGGGGCGGATACTGTGCGACGCTCAGCGTATGACTTGCCTCTAGATACTGACGCCTGTCTCAACAGACTGTTGCCGCGCTGCGGAATTTCACATTAGCTATGATACTCCATCCGGATGCTCAAAGCAAGGCGCATGAAGAACTCGACGAAGTGGTGGGCAGGGATCGCTTGCCCAACTTCGAAGACCGAGCCCGCTTGCCGTATCTCTCCAGCATCGTGAAGGAGAGCTTGAGATGGAAAGCCGTCTCTCCGCTTGGTGCGCTTGGACTGAGTAACAATTGGGACGTAACAGATGCTGATGTCAGTCACAGGAGTGCCCCATGCTACGCTCGATCATGATAACTATCGCGGGTACCACATCCCGAAGGGGGCGACCGTCCTCGCAAACATCCAGTGCGTGATCAACTGCACTCCTCCTCGTTCACAGTAATAGTCCAACGCTCGTCTGCCATACAGCGCTATGCTGCATGACGAGTCGGTGTATTCCGACCCAGAGGCCTTCAAGCCAGAACGGTTCTTGCCCGCCGCAGATGGATCGCAGGGAGAGCCTGACCCCGCGCGAGCTGCCTTTGGCTTTGGACGAAGGTAAGCGAATCCACGCGGTCGCACTATACCCCTTAGCTGATCTCATTCAATCCCTCGATGCCAAAGAATCTGCCCCGGTCGATTCTTCGCTGAAGATTCTCTCTTCCTTGCCATTGCCTCGATACTTCATATTTTCACGATTTCGGGGCGCGAAGATACCGAACCTACAAGATTCTTAGAGAGCGTGAAGTGGAGTTCTGGTCTGGTCAGGTTCGTACGCACGCTCCATAGCGATACAGCTTATCGCTGATGTGTCTATGCTACCAGTAACCCGTCCCCTTTCCCATTCAAACTGGCTCCCCGTTTTGAGAGGGCAGCAGATGTGGTCCATGCGATGCAACTGTAACGAAGGTAGCTGTTCTGGTCTGGCTCATCGGAGTCCGATGGGTTTCTACATCCTTGACAGCCGGCTGAGACGAGCGGTGGTTTGACCGGTTACGGGATGGAAGGGTGAGCGACCGGTGTGACCACCGTGTGGGTGCGCTGAGGGCTTTTGCATAACATGAGTAGCCGAAGAATCTGTAGTAGATACGCGTGACGCTGTTCGGAGAACGGCGACATATTCGCGCCATTTCTAACCAGGCGAGTTTGGAGACCTGACGCTGACCCCAGGATACTCCATGGTTTCCCCTGCGCTTCACGCGTGACGCCCGAACGCACACAACTCATCCCTCATGAGCCTGCTCAGGCTGCTGCCGCTCAACTCCCATAGTTCAACTCGCGTGTCTGCTCAACACTCAGTATAGTACGAGCGTTCGATTTGACCTGTTAGATGTGGATGTGAGCACCACCTTCGCCTGATGCAGCGTCTTGCACCAGGGTCCTCGCTGCATGGGACCGGTATGGATGAGTTTTCGATGAAAGCGGCCAGAGAATTCGGATCGCTCATGGCCGCACATGGACAAGGTGACGGAGCATTGCCCTCCTGTCATGTAGACTGCAACTCGGATGACACTGGGACACCGCAGCTTTCGCTGTCAGTGCTACGTTTACACTTCAATCTAACGTGAACACGCTATCCTACAAGGGCTCCTAGGATGTAGGGGCCGATTCACAATCGAGGGGCTGGCACAGAGAGCGATCGTGCGTAGTCCTCGTGCAAGATACCCCATATAGCTAGAGCAACCCCACGCGGGTCCTCCTGCACGGTGAGATGCCCCGCACCTGTGATCCTCGTGATGGACTTCATGTTCCTTCCCTCCGCCTCGCTCACGTTTGAAGCCTGTGTCTCCGCGGGGCTATGGCGGAGAGTCAGGTTCAGGTTGCGGTACGGGATGACCACCACGTCCGTACTCACACCATGTCGACGATCTCGCCGAAGATCGTGTGCACGGGCATTACCGGGCATACTTTCTGCAGGATCGCAAGTGCCTCGAAGCCGTCTTCATGATGCGAGTACCCGCCTACCTCTTGAGTTCGGGTGAGGGCGAGCGTCACGCCTTCCTTGTCCGGGTAGGCTCGCGTCGGGAGGTCACAAAGAGCGTGCTCCTGAGGATGCATCCTACGAGTGAGAGAATTTCCCGGGAAACAACGCTGAGAACTTACGATGTATAGATCGAGCACTCGCGGGTCCCAGCGGCGCCATGGAAGCCGCTTGGAGAGCCAGTCTTTGGCAGCAGCACGCGACGGCCAAATGTCCTTGCGCTTTCGTGCGACATCGACAGCACGGAGTAGAACGGTATCCTTTTCGAAGGCGCGTTTGAGGATATCCGGTGTCATCATGGTCGGTTCGACGAGGATCATCGTGGAATACGGGATACGATTGACAGGAAACCCGCCAGCGGATTCCACCCTATATTGACCGGTTGGTGAGCATGACATCGACGTAATAAGGGCTCGTACAGGACGCATGACCCCGCGGAGTGGCCGATCCCAACAATAGCGTCCGCAGACATGAGTCCTGAGTTCAGCAGGACGTGAGCCCCTTTGGCCCATTGCTTGCCGGCTATGAGATTATCTATAATTGAAGATAGATCGAAAAGTGGAGGTGGTGCGTACTGATTCCTTCCGGGAAGTTCAGGAGGATCGACTCGTTCAGTATCGCGGCGCGTCCATGGCTTGGAGCATCCATAGACCAGGCTTCAACGATAGTGAAGGCGTTGTTGGGAGCCGCATTCTGGAGCTTGAAGAGATGTTCGATGGCAGGCAACCAGGCCTCCTTGTCTAGAACGGGCAAAAGATATTCAGACACCATGTAATTGTGACCATGGAGATCGGACGTACGCCCTGCCACCGAGTGGAGGAAAAGGAGGGAGAGACGTCTAGGAGCACTCAGTAAAGGGTCGACGGGACGAACATCCTGGGGGGTGATCTTGATAAAGGTGAGGTAGAAACCGCCATGCTCCTGGGGACTACGGAGCGTGACTTCAGCAGTGTCAAACTGCATGTAGACCGTGAGCGCGAGGGGTGACGGTGCAGTTTGGGGGATCAAGCTCCACCAGAGAGTGCTCTCTCTACTGACTCTGCGAATCAAGCGGTCCGTGCATTTGTGGGGGCCTGGGAGTCGGACGCACAAGTACTACCACATGGGCGCTGAGAAGCCGTTCTCGGCCGTTCGGTATGGATGGCCGGAGCTGGTGCTTGCACTTCGCGTGAGAGCCGCCATACCGCGCATATTCCAGCTGTCCTTGCTGATATCGCGGTTGGTGAGTTAGATCTGGATGAGAAGTTCCGGGGTGCGATTGCAGAGAAAACGGCGTGGACTGCGGCGTCGGAGGCGCCCTGCTACAGCGTTGTGGCGTATGTTTCCGGGTACCACAACTCTGGACCAACTAGCCTTATGCGGACTATTCTTTGACCGCCCTAACGTCTGTGCTCTTGAACCTGCTTCGACTCGCGCCCAGGGTTCTGCAATTCATACGACGCCAACAATTCGACACTTCCCGGGCGCTGAGCGCTGAGCGCTGCGCTCACAGCGAGCGCACCACATCTCGAGAACTTCATGGCGCATGACTGCGGTGCTGCCTGCGGGTTTGTAGTGCCAGTACTGCTCAGCTACAGGAGGGGGGCCCATGCGGGCCTATTCGGCCCATACTTCTTGTACTCGGCCTCATTCCTCCTGACCGCATCTCAGCTGAGACCTCGCCTATGTATCACTTACCTGCAAAGCCCTCGAGCTCGGACGTCGCGGGACTGCTCGTCCTCTCAGTCGCCTTGCTCCTCACTAGTATACTGGCGATAGTCGTGCGCATCGTTCGCCGGAAAGCCTGCTACCCACCCGGGCCCGGGAGTAGTTATGCATTGCGCGGGCTGTTAAAACATCGCCCGTACGAGTTATTTGCCCGCTGGAGCGAGCAATACGCTAGTTCGGCCCCCCTAACCTCCTCGAGATGATCGCCGGACTCACACTCTGTCCATGACAGGTCCTCTTGTCAGCTTCTCCTATTTGGGGAAACGGGTCATCATCTTGAACCGTTTTGAAGCGGTAGATGCCCTCCTCAACAAGCGAAGCGCCGCGTTCTCCGACCGGCCGTTGCGACTCGCCGCGAGATTGCAAGTGGCCCTTTCTTCACCCAATGTTTCTACTTACTGAAACCGTTGCACCGGGCAGATGCGGCTACGATCTCGCGCTTTCCATCATGTGCGATTGGCGGGGTGTACGCTTCAAAAAGACCAGGAAACAGCTGCACGACGCGTTGAATTTTCGTGCCATATCCTCAGAGCATGTATATTTTGAACGCGCCCTGCCGAGCTTTCTTGCATCAGCTCTGGATAGACCTGAAAAGCTGGATGAACACATTGCTTTGTGAGCCTTCCGTGAGGATCGTTCCGTTCCTCCTATTGACACTCGTGAAGCTTCTTTCACTGCATGGTGTTGGCTTGGACATTAGGCTACAAAGCTGACGAGGCAGACACCGACTTGCTTCACCTTGCACAGAAAGTCTCCGTCAACGCCTTGCACCTCCTGAAGCCATCTGCCAAGTTCTGGTTCGAACCATTCTCTTTCCGCAAGTTCTCTGCTTTCTTGTTTCATCCGCGTGCGACGGGGTGCTCATTGCATCCTCCTATACATAGTCAGATACATACCTATCTGGATGACTGGCCCCAAGGCTTCCTCGACACTCCGCGCATTCAAGAGCGATCTATCTGTTCTCATAGCTCGCTCGGACGAGTATGTCCGTAAATGTCTGGTATGGAAAAATATCAGACAGCGCGAGGCGTAAACTAACTGCTGCGGCAGGAAAGCGGAGGCCCAACCTCGTTCTTGTTCACCATACTGAAGCAAGCTGTCTCAGAGGAGGAGAAGAGCATAGCCTTATATTCATCCGTGTCGTTGACCGGTGGTGCCTTTGACACGGCATGTGCTCTCGTCATGCGCTTTCGTGCGATCTGCTGAAGTACCGGACCTGTCCTAGATGACCTCAATCACAATGACCTTCTTCGTGGCCATGATGCGGTTCCCGCACGTCCAGCGGAAAGCGCACGAGGAGATTGACCGTGTTGTCGGACGCTGCCGCCTTCCGACTGCCGCAGACCGGCCTTCGCTTGTCTACACCGACGCTGTGCTCACTGAGGTTATGCGCTGGTTGCCTCCCGTCCCACTTAGTTCGCATCTCCATTCGGCTGCGAGCTCCGCTGCACCCTAACATGACCCCTCGCAGCGTCTCGCGCCATCCGGCATGACGAATGGTACGAGGATTTCCTCTTACCCCGCGGTTCCACGATTTCAGCAAACATCTGGTACGCACGCCCGCACGTGGCACGGCTTTGGGCGATCACTGAATAGCCACAGGGCAATGACGCGCGACGAATCTCTATTCCCCGCGCCTGGAGAGTTCTCTCCCGAGAGGTTCCTCGCCACTTCTGATGATTCAACAGCTGGACGACCCAAGGCTGACCCACGCGACGTACGGCGACTCGTGTTTGGCTTCGGCAGACGGTGAGTACTAGTAGCGGTCCAGTGCGCACCATGACCCCGCCACTCACCGATGGTTCATGTATGGCCTCAAGTCTCTGCCCTGGACAATTCTTCGCAGATGCCCTTCTGTGGACTATGGTCACCAACGTGCTCGCTACTATGACCATCTCGTCCCCGGGTGAGAAGCAGCCGCCCATGCCGGAGATTATCGATTCCGCCATCATGTACGTCCTCCGTAAAGGCTTGAGCACCCAGCTAACAAACAGCATCCACGTGTCCTGTAGACGATTTGCCCCGTTTCCCTGCAAGCTGACTGAACGCTTCGAGGGCGCTCGCAACTTGCTACATGCGGAGAAGCGATGAGTCCCGAGAAGCACGGCTGAACTCAACGAGGTACTATGTATCGAGACCGTCGCCCTTACTGTGTAAGCGCCTTGTGCGCGTGCCCCTCACCAGCGGTCCCAGATCCAGCCGATTATGACGCACGGGCGTGTTGACATTTATTCAAGCATTGTGCATGTTGACGAAAACCTTGGAACGATAGAGATCGCAATCAGGAGCCGCCTGCAGTGGTATAGATTCCGACAAAGCTTGCAAACTCGGAAGGAGACGTCAGTTATGTTGTAGCGTCTGAAAGCCTGCCAGACGCTCACCCGCTCCGACGTTGTGATTCTGAACGCTGATGGTGACTAGTCGACTGCTCTCGCACGCTGTTCCACGCGATGGATAACTCTAGTTCAAGTGTATTTCATGTGCAGCCGCAATTCTTCGCGCTAGGGCGTCGTCCATTGGTTAGCCACGCCGTCCACCGTGATGGCACGGTGCTGGAGGTGAACATCGGTCAAACTGTACATCAATCGTGCCTCGCCTCGTCTTGAGCGGGATCGATGAGGCGTACGCGCGTTGGGTCCATGGTGTCTGGGGGAGAACGACACTTGCTGTGAGGATCGACAGGGCTTAACCCACTGCGACGTCGCATAAGCGCGGGGAGCATATACTAGTAGAGGCTACTCAACATCCACGTCAAATCTCGAGCAGGCGGGCTGGCGACAAAATGCTTGATGGATCCAATCATTTGCAGGACCGAGCTGTCCGGTATCGGCGAAGACGTCGCCAACGCTTCGAGCCTCCTGTGCACACGAGAAGACCCTCGGCAGCGCGCCATGTGCGCGCAATAGCATGGCAGGACATCTTTGCGGGTTAGGGAGGTTCTTGACAATGATTCCACGTTTCTACGAGCTGCTGATTCCCATATTGGCTACTTGAGTCCTGTGATATCGTGGGTTAACAGTAGACGTGTCTAGTGATTTTACTCGGTGCCCGGGCGCTACCTGTTCGAGGTGGTATTATACGACCTAGGCAAGCGGTGAGCGAGCGCGAGCGCGATCTCAGCTGTGCGCCAAACTTACTCGTCCAGCCTCCCTCAGAGGTCTTCTTGTTAGTATTGAGCGAACGCCGTCACGGTTGTGAGATGATAGTGACGAGGCAGAGAGGCAGCAAGGGATTTCCATACCAGCACAAGCCGTCCCACGATTGCAGTAGACGTATCTGAGAAGGTGCGTCTTACCAGGTGCGCAATAATCTGAGCCAAAGCTCGTGAGCGCACGCCTGTGGGCGTGCTGTAGTCAGCAAGCTGCATGGGTCTAGAGATGCATGTACCCTGAGCGTATGGAATACAAGTTCGACAGCCGCTTCTGGTCCAGGTGATTGAGAGTAGTGGGAGGATTCAAGCGCCCGCCTCGTCTGAGCTACATCAAACTCAGAAGAACTCCGATTGATGGCCGCGTGGGCAACTCCGAAGACCTGAACGCTATCGAAGTTTTGGAACGCCTGTACCAGCAAACGAGGCCGCCGCCGTCGCCAACGTCAAGCCCTCAAGACTTCCAACATGGTCAGTATGCTGCTGCTCGTCGTCAGAACCGTCCGAGGAGAACTCGCGGTGGAAGGGAACGATTTGACGTCGTTGGAGGGGTGGATGCTGCTCTCAGTCTTCGGATGTACTTGGCACCTCTGCGACGACACTCGATTCTCTCGGATTGGCTCTGGCGACTCTGTACTCCTCTCAGATATGCTGACCGCCTTCCTGCTTCGTTTATAGGCCCGTGGACCCAAAAAGCACCTGAAGCGTCTCGCTGCGCCATCCTCATGGATGCTGGACAAGCTTAGCGGCACCTACGTGCGTATCGCTGTATTTCTCTCCGCGCAGTCCACTCAAACGCAGCCATCGCATTCTTTAGGCCCCCCGCCCCTCTCCCGGTCCCCACAAGCTCCGCGAATCCCTCCCTCTCACCATTTTCCTCCGCAACAGGCTGAAGTATGCCTTGACCGGCAACGAGGTTACCGCTATTGTCGCGCAGCGCTTGATCAAGGTAGACGGCAAGGTCAGGACTGACCCCACCTACCCCGCGGGCTTCATGGGTGAGTTCGCCGTTTCTGCAGGTACATTAGGCAACTCTGACCAAGCTATCCTAAAAGATGTCATCTCCATTGAGAAGTCGGGCGAGCACTTCCGTCTCCTGTACGACGTCAAGGGCCGCTTCACGATTCACCGCATCACGCCTGAGGAGGCGACCTACAAGCTCCTCAAGGTCCGCAAGATGGCGATTGGCAACAAGGGCGTTCCCTACATCGTTACCCACGACGGCCGCACAATCCGTTACCCCGACCCTTTGATCAAGGTCAACGACACCGTCCGCTTCGATATCGAGCAGGGCAAAATCACCGACTTTGTCAAGTTCGATACCGGCAACCTTGTCTTCATCACCGGTGGTCGTAACAGGGGTCGTTGCGGTGTCATCGTGCACCGTGAGAAGCACGTTGGTGGCTTCGACATCGTTCACGTCAAGGATTCCCTTGACCGGACGTTCGCGACGCGGTATGTCTCCTTCTGGCCCAACTCGTATATTGGCGTACTAAATGTCGGGACAGGATTTCTAACATCTTCGTTATCGGCGAGGGCACGAAGTCCTGGGTTTCCCTCCCCAAGGGCAAGGGTCTCAAGCTCACCATCGCGGAGGAGCGTGATGTCCGGAGGAGACGTGCTGCCGAGCAATAAACGGGTCTGTATCGTATCGCTGCTATGTTCACGCTTACCACCACGCCCACGCATGCCTATGCGCCCCTTTGTATGCCACTAGTACGCCGCCAAAACTTTGCATGCATGGTTCATGTACAAGAGCGAGTCCGGACGGGAGCGTCAGAGGGTCGAGCCGCCGGACTGCGTTATGCTTGATCTTTATGGGGTTTTCAGTTGGCACCAGGCCTCGCATCTGTATGTGGACGATTCGTCCTACCCACGCGCACGCCTGGCAATACAACGTGAACATATGTGAGGGTTTCTGGATGTCGAAGCTCGCCATGTGCATCTATCTGGAACAAGATGTGTGCTCTTACGTAAGTTCATTCTATCGCCACCGTGACTTTTTTTGGCTCGCCACCTTCGACTCTACCACCACCCCACACTCCCATCCACACCCTCTTGCCAATATGCATCTCCATACATCATAAGATAGAGATTTCGTTGCTAGCTGGGCGGACGATAGATCGCCCACAAAACGCCTCCTGTACACATGGCGAAGAAACGCAAACAGACTCCTCAGTCATCCACGCTACTCGACTTCTTCGGCAAGGGCCCTGCAGCATCTGGTCCTCGAGAGGCAAAGAAAGCCAAAGTTAGGGAGACTGCAGGCCGCAAGCAGGCCGCGGCTAACCGATTCGCCGTACGGCCAGAAGATATCGTAGTCATTGACTCCGATGAAGACGATGCCGTGCCCCTACCCTCTCGCCCTACGGCGAAGCCTGTACAACCCAGCATTTGTGAAGATGTAACGTTGCAAACGAGTGCAGTCTCGGGCTCACAAGATACAGGCCCGGTCTTGGAAGACATCAGTGCGCTCGTAAATCGCTCTGTGGGATCTATCGACACTAATCTCCTGAGCGAAGGCCCCAATGTCAAGAGCGAGTCAATTGAAGGCAGCCAAGATTGTGCGCCGCCTCATGCCGCGTCCTCGTCCGCTGTGCCGTCAGACAGGGCACAGGGATCGTCGCTGTTCGGCTTTCCGGACTTGCTCGTCTCGAGAAGCGTTGGAAGTGAGCCCGTGCCTCCCCAGTGCCGGTCCTCTTTCCTACAAGACTGTTCCCATGACGGCAAGCAGGATAGCAAACCTATTCCAGGCCTCCCCGTTCCGGACCTGGCTGTAGGCGCAGGCGATAGCGGTCTCATTGAAGGCCCGGACTGGGATATGGGAGACGACGAGCTGGATTTCGTCGACGTGGAGACCCAAGTCAAGACGGAAGATCCTGAAGAAGTCGACATCGACTTGACGCTAGATGAAGAGGACTCAAGACGGTCTGACAGCGACCCTGTAGAGAGCTGTCCCATTTGCGAGAAACAGCTCGTCGGAATGACCACGCTGGTACGCACACTTCCCCCTAAATAGCGACAGCATGACTCAATAGCGTCCTCAGCAAATCCATGACCATGTGGACCGGTGTATCGACGCTCTTCCTGATCCCGCGCAGTCCACTACTTCACCTAGCGATGCTTCGAGCTCGAAGACCCTGCGACCGTCGCCGTCGTCGACGCTCCCGCCACCTCTGCCTGCTGATGACAAGGAGACGAAAGCAGCAGTGAAGCAAGAGAGCGGCGAAGGAAACGTCTTCTCCAAGCTGATGACCTCCTACAAGGAGAACGAAGCATGGAAGGAAGCCTCTGCCGTCGAGGATCGTAACTTCCGCGCGACGAAGGCCAACGGAGGGCGGCGGAAAGCGCCGTTCTACAAGGTACTGCAAGGAATGCCGATTGCGGTGGACGCATTCCGCTATGGAACGATACCGAATGTCACGGCGTATTTCTTGACGTGAGTCGCCGCGGCCACGCACACCCCAGCGTCACTGAGCTCATTCTGTGCTCAGGCATGCGCATTCGGATCACTATACTAACCTATCTAGTAATTGGAAGAGCGGTCCAATCTATTGCTCACAGGGCACCGCTAACCTGATCATACACATGCTCGGGGTTGACCCGAAGTGGGTGCATCCATTACCCATGGATATCCCTACGACCATTCCAAACACGGGCGGCGTGAAGGTCACGTTGATCGAAGCGAACCATTGTGAGTAGGCTGAGTGGTCTACGCCGTTCACAGAACTCGCCGCTCACCGATGTTTGTCGCTGAAGGTCCTGGTTCTTGCTTGTTCCTCTTCGAGGGCAAGCAGACCGTGAATGCCGGTGACAGCGCGTACAAGTCGCCGTTCGTCGGTTCCGCCAAGATGTTCCGCTATCTGCATTGTGGAGATTTTCGAGCAAGTCCACAGCACGTCCTCCATCCGGCGATCAAGGGCAAACACATCGACCATGTCTACCTTGACACCACGTATCTGGACCCGAAGGTAACGTTATCTCATCGGTCGTTTTCGCTCGCTTAATGTCACGTATTGATGTTCAGAATCGCAGTATTGCTTCCCACCGCAACCTCTGGTCATCTCAGCATGCGCCGACTTGGCCAGGCGGCTTGTGCAGGGACAGGCGATCGAGGAAGTGGAGGAAGGCAAAAAGCCTCGCACGGTGACTGGATGGTTCACGCGTCAAGACAAGGGGGACAAGGGCAAAGAAAAGGAGAAGGCTGCTTCACCTGGCAAGGTTCTCGTCGTAGTTGGGTACGTCTCGCCCGTCGTGAATTGTTTTGTTGCGCATGTTTACATATCCCTTCAGGACGTACTCCATTGGCAAGGAGCGCATTGTGAAGGGTAAGTCGGTGTGCGTAAGTCATATGCAGATCACATGATTTGACGATTGCATGCGATAGCAATTGCCAAGGCCTTGGACACCAAAGTTTACTGCGACTCGCGGAAAGCAGCTATCCTTCGATGTGAGGATGATCCGGAGCTCAATGCTCTGCTCACTAGCGATCCAATGGCGGGCGGCGTGCACCTTGTCCCCCTGGGTGTTATCGCTTCGGACAGGCTGAAGCAGTACGTAGAGCGTTGGAAAGGGCAGTACAGCAAGGTCATTGGATTCAGACCGACTGGATGGACGTGAGCGCTTCCACCGTCTCTGCACTGGTCCCAAACTTACGACACGACGGTCCCTAGTTTCACGCAACCGAACGGTAGCGACTCCCTACCATCGATACCTACGGTCATCTCGCGCTCGCAAAGCCGTACTTTCACGCAGGCGAACCTACAGCCTGCGCGCAACTCGACGTCGACGCTCCAGGTGTACGGCGTGCCGTACTCGGAGCACAGCTCGTTCTTCGAGCTCACTTGCTTCGCGTTATCCCTGGACTGGGGCCGCATGATCGCCACGGTCAATGTTGGAAGCGAGACGTCGAGGGGCAAGATGGCGAAGTGGGTCGAGCGATGGGAGGCTGAGAGGAAGAAGCGCGGCGGTGCCCGGGTTGTCCAGTACCGTGCGGACGACTATTGGTGACATGCCTGTGCGTTATGCGACAATACATGGGTTCTTTCACTCCCCGAGGGCTTGTTTAGGACGATATCTTGAGCTCTCGGAGATTGTGCTATTGGGTTCGTACTTTTCCGTCCTCATGTACCCTTGCTACCTCACTTGTGGACGTCCTGCCAGACGTCAAGTCGGACCGATATCACAACCGCGCCATCCAGACAGCGTCGGCCCCTGCTCGGGTCTGAACTCGAATTCTTCAATGTATCTGCAGACAGTTCACAGCGCCCTCCATACTTGTGTCAAGCTTCGACCGCCCAGGAACCGCCCACATGGGCCAGTAGTTAGTATGTACTCGTGTGAGCCGAATTCTCGGCCCAAGCGCTCGCTGCACACTCGGACAAGATTTTTTAGGCGAACTCGGGCGCTCCCCGCGCGTGCGGCACTG